>BQNB010006572.1:3015-90953 GCA_026074375.1 Tanacetum coccineum | reverse complement strand
GAATACTTTGTCCTCGTTTCCGAGAGAATTCAAGGTAATACTAGCCGATAACTCCGCAGTGAAAGGCGAGTCGGAATCTAATAAAGGAGGTGGTAAAATACTTGATTCGATGGAATCAAGTGTAACGGCTAGGTCCTTTTTAAAATCCTTTGGTTTAGAAAAAATGATTATTAAAATCAATTGGATTATCAAAAGTGATTCTTATTGGCATGACAATGGTATTGATTGGAACATCACTTGAAACTTCGTCTTCTTCAATCTTTATTTCTTCAACTTCTTGAGGACGAGAAAGAGGTTTTGGTTTCTTATTTAAGAACGTTGCTAAAAGACAAATTATCTTCTTCCTTATCGCAATACGAGTCATCATTTTCCATACAAATCGGATCAACGAGAAAAACATCGGCGTCTTCCATGAACAAACCTTTTCTCCGGTGGAAGTAGGATTGCTACTTGAAAATTCAAAGGTAGGAGGGAGATTAAGATTAACTCCCGGTGGAATCGAATCTTTTTCTTCAATTTCTTCCAAAATAAATTCACTTTCTTCCAGTGAAGTAAGTGTGGGGAAAGAAAAAGACTTAATCTCGACATCCTTATTGTTCTCTTCAAAGAGAGGATTAACGTTGCTAGATTTGAAATTATCATCGAATTCGAAAAGAGGATTTGAAAAAGTTTCTTCATGAATATCCTTCTTATGAATTGAAACGTCATCACCCGGTGGTAATGAGTTAGGAAGAGTGAATTCATTGATGAATTCCTCGAAAGTAGAATCACTAGTCTTCATCGGAGAAGAACTAGGAAAAGGAGCATCTGATGGAATAGTGGTAATGCCACTAAACGGATCGTCTTTCGAAAAATCAATGACAGAAATAGCGTGAACAAAATGCTTATCCTTGTTTTTCTCAGATTTATCGGCATAATAAACAAGTTCTTCCTTTCCTATTCTTAAAGTCAATGTTTCTTCGTACAAATCAATGAGAGCTTTTGCAGTGCGAAGAAAAGGTCTCCCTAAAATAATAGGCACTCTCGGGTCTGGTACAAAATTAACCACAACAAAATCCGCAAGAAAAGTGAAACCATCAACTCTAACTACAACATCCTCGGCTATGCCCATTGGGTGCGTAATTGAACGATTGGCAAGCTCGAGTGTCATTCGAGTAGGAGTCAAAGCTTCAAGCCCAAGTTGCTTGTAGATAGAATGAGGTAAAAGATTTATGCTAGCTCCGGAATCGGCTAAAGCACTAGTCCTATCAAGCTCTTGTAAAGCACACGGAATAAGAAATTTTCCCGGATCTTCGAGCTTCTCGGGAACTTTGTTCATGATGATAGCAGAACATTCAGCATTAACGGTTGTAATGGCGATTTCTTCGAGCTTCTCTTTGTTCCTTAGCAACGAGCTTAACCATTTGTTGAACTTTGGCATTTCGACGAGAGCATCTTTCAATCCAATCTCTAAACGGAGTTGTTTGAACATCTTCAAGAACCGCTATATAGATCACTATGGTTTATCGTGTTCTCTCACTTTCATCCTCTCAGGATATGGAAGTTTAGATGGGTAACGAAATGAGGAATAGAGGACTTCAAGATTAACGTTTTCTTTTGCTTTTTGTTTTGGAAGTTCCGATGAAAAAGGAATCTTTATTCCCCCGAGATTGGGGACATGTGCGGTATTTTCCAAATTAGGATTTTGCACTTTTTCCGTTGACGTCTCCGGGTTTTGTTCAGGTTCTTTTTGAGGTTTTTGAAACATCAGGGTGAAGAACAAGAGGAATCGAAGGTTCTTTTCAAAGTCTTAACCGCTCCTTGTAGAGATTGCATTAATTTGCTGACGAGATTAATTACGTTTGCTTGAAGAGTCCT
This sequence comes from Tanacetum coccineum, assembly GCA_026074375.1. Taxonomy (NCBI): domain Eukaryota; kingdom Viridiplantae; phylum Streptophyta; class Magnoliopsida; order Asterales; family Asteraceae; genus Tanacetum; species Tanacetum coccineum. The sequence goes on along the minus strand of BQNB010006572.1, from coordinate 89,096 downwards.
GAATTTGAAGTAGAGCTGAAATTTTGAAATTAATCACAAAGAACATTGCGTCAACAACTTGTAACATTAGCCATTTATTTAGCAAACCCTGATTTTGATTTTGCACATTCTTCAATATCGCATCATTTGCTATGACGAACTTTCAAAATCTGTTTTTCAAAACATCCATTTGTCGGAGGTTGGTAAAGGTACAACTGTGATTGTGTTCTGGTGTTTGGTATGGTGGAGCTTGATAAACTTGATTTTGGTTGTTTTGACGGTTTTGATTAAAATTTCCTCCACGGTTTTGGTTGAAATTAGAATTGGTCCCTTGATAACGGTTTTGATTGATTTGAACATTTGGTTGATTGAAACCCGGTGGTCTCATTTGACTTGCCAAATTTGAAGGTTGGTTTCTTTGGAGAAAATTACCAATGGCTGCGGTTTGTTGAAATTGTTGGATGTTATCATGAAAAACGGGAAAATCGTTTCCACTTCGAGTTAACGGACAAAGGTTAAAATTGTGATTTGATCCACAAGTGACACAAACTTCCTCAACTGCTTTGACTGGTGCAGGAGTAACAACTAAAGCTTTCATTTGACTCATCATTTGGTTCATCTTGATAGTCATCTTATCCTCGAGAGAAGCGGCTATTTGTTGCATATCGAAAGAATTATTAGAAGGTGAAGAATTAGAAAGAGGAGCATCCGTACTCACTCTTGAATCATTAGCACGACTTCTTGAGTAACGAACTTTTGACTTGCTTTCGATAATCGCTAAACCTTCTTGAGGCATTTTGTCCAAGAAATTGCCACCTGCTGCAGAATCTAAGGCATCTTGATCGTTTGAATTCAAAGAGTTGTAAAAAGTATCGAGTTGGTGGAGTTCCGAAAAGCCATGGTGAGGACATTGACGAAGGAGTCCTTTAAAACGTTCCCATGCTTCATTAAAGGCTTCGTTTGGTTTCTGGTAAAAAGTAATGATCTCATTCCGATAGTAAGTGGTTTTTGAAGGTGGGAAGTATTGGTTTATGAATTTTGAAACAAGGTCGTCCCATGTGAGAATTGATCTTGGTGGTTCTTTGTCTAACCAATCTCGGGCTTCACCGTCTAGAGAAAAAGGGAAAAGCAAAAGCTTAACCGAAGTGTTCGGAACTTCTGGATGTCTAAACGTTGAAGTGACCTTGTTAAAAAATCGAAGGTGATTGTGGGGATCTTGTCTACCCGTAAATTTGTTGCTTTGCACAAGATTGATTAAAGGTTGCTTAAGCTCGAAATTGTTGGCATTGATTGGTGGAACAACTATAGCATCTTCATACCCTTCGATAGGTGCTTGTAATACATATTGAGCCATATGTTTTCGATTGTCGGCCATTGGAACAACGTTTTGTTCAACAATTGGATTTTCCGAAAGAGTTTGTTGTTGACGACGTCTACGAGATTGCGAACGAGTGCGCATAAAAAGGAAAAACTAACAATTAAAAAGCAAAATTTTACTCTAATTTTTTTTTTTTTTTTTTTTTTTTTTTTTTTTTCAATGAATTTTAACGGTTACACGAAAGAGAGACTTAACCCAACAATCAACTACTCACGGTACTCTTGAAAATTGCTTATTCAAGTGAGCCCTTACGTCTATAAAGACACAAAAGGCAAGTGTTAAATCTTTGATTACGAATTGGGAACAATTGCAAGTTCACCGGAACTTATTTATGATAATATCTCAAAAAAGATAGAATTTGTTGGTGTTCGTTCACCAAACTTTGTGAATTTATTTTCAGAATGTAAAAGACAATTTTTTTATAGTTTGATTTTTATATTTTTTATCTTTTTACTTATACAAAAAAGAAAAGGAAAAATATTTTTTACTTTTAAATTTTAATATTTTTTCGGATTTTTTGGATTTATGACAAAAATTTAACTTTCTTCGAGGACGAAAGATCATCAAACCAAATCGACAAACCAAAACGAAGGAATTTCGCATCCACAAGAGTCCCCGCAACGGCGCCAAAAACTGATGAGCATTTTATTACCACACTATAAAACAATAGTACGTATAAAAATTAAGGAAGATCCCCAATAACCTCCTTGGACAATTTCCACTCACAAAGAATATATATATAGAATACGAATATTAAACCGGTAAATAATGATCAAACCCGGGTCGTTCCAACGACTCGTGCAATGGAAACCTCGTTTAAGTTTAGATCCTGATTTGAATAAGAGAAGAGATATTTTTGATTTAATTATACTACTTAAAATTAAAGGCACAATTAAACAACTAAATAACAAATTAAACTAATTACGAAGATAAAATGCGACATTTAAGAAAACAAATGCAATTTAAAACTTAAAACTGTAAACTAGATTTCTAAACCTAAATTAATGCTAAAGAAAATTTTAGGTAAAAGAAAAATATTTTTTAAAGGCTTTTTGGATTTTTTTATGAATTTAAAACTATTTAATGAAAATTAATTTTTAAAAATATAAAACTTAAACTAAAAATTCTATAAAAATACTTTTTATAAGCAGAAAAAGTGCAGAAATTATTTTTATTAAAAAGCCCCAATTTTTAACACTAAATTAAAACTAATTTAACTAATTAAATCTTAAACCTAATTATTTAATTATTAAAAACTTTTTTATAAAACTCAAACTAAAAACACCCCAAACACATGGGCCGAAAGTGCCATAACAGAAAGTAGAGGGTAGGCGGGGTAAATATAATTTTTTTATAAAACACACAAGGTTTTGACTTAATGGCAGAAACAGCCCCTTAACCTAGGGACTTAACTAAACTAACTCTTAAACTAACAAAGGACTAACTATGAAAATTAAAAAGGACTGATAAAGTAACTAACAAGGACTAACAGTGTAATATTTAAACTAACAGAAATTATAAAAATTGGACAAAACAGGTCCCTGCAACCTCTAACTTTTAACACTCAGCATCCCTATTTAAGAAACAGCTTATTAACAGAATTTAAAAGCTAAAACTAATTTAACACTCCACTTTTACTTATTAAAAATAAGCTAATAAGCTTAACAGCTTGTAAGCTTAAACAACCAACTAATCTACCTATTAACTAAATCAACAAAGCAAATTTTAAGCTCTTGACAGAATTTAACTACTTAACAAATTGCTTATTCAACTATAAGCAAATCCACAGCTTATCTATACTCTAATTCAACTAAACAGCTTATTAAAAGAAAGTAACAGAACAAATATAATCTTAAATAAGGTGTACCTTGGATTCATCAGGAATAAGAAAGAACAATAAGCTGTGTGGGCTTATGGCTTATTCACATAAGCCCTAAATCACAACCAATAACACCCTAATCTAACCTATAAGCTGTCCAACAGCCCTAAACCTTATTGAAAACATTTCAGCCATCCAATTTCACAACCTTGATCGAATTATCAATAATAATAATAACCAACACTTTTTTGACAGAATTTAAACGAGAAACTAATTGATATAAAATATCACTTTTATTAAAACTGAAATAAGGGTACAATACGAATTGAAAATGAAATTACAAAAACTATTTAAAACTGAATCTAAAATAATTGAACTAAAAAAATAACACTGAAAAATTAAACATTAACTAACTATATCCCGAAGCTGGAATGATGGGGGTATTTATACCCGAACTTCATCTTCTCGATCCTTCTTCTTTCTTTCATCTCAGCCCTCCATCTCATTTCTCTTCTTGTAAGCCGTTAGATTAAATGAGTATTAACCCGGATCAATGACATGGCTTGGTGTGCTAGTTATGTGAGTGTACACACACGTCACATCAACCAATGAGATTGCTTGATTAAGCCAGGGTGGAATGGGCTGTGGTTAATTGAAAGTGATGGGTGGGTTAGGATTTGTGAGAGGGTCATTAACCCTAAGGTTAATTAGAGTGGGAGTGAGTGGTTAATTAATTAGGGTTTAGGGTGGATATGAGTTTGTTCGTGTGTGTTCTTGTGTGTGTGAGTTGTGTAAATCTCAATTGGGGGTAAAAAATGCACAGTAACTGTTATTTGGGTTATAAGGTAAGCCGGGTAGGTCGGGTTAGGGTTCGGGTTAGGTCGGGTTAATTGGGTTGGGGCTCGAGCTGTGATTGGACGAGAGAAGATCCATGGGTAGTTTGACCCGCTTAGTTGACCCGCGCTTTTTTGGTACTTTGGGATAATTACACTAGCGGCCCTTGTGTTTGGCAATCACTCTTTCAAGTTAATAAACAACTTTCACTTATTGCAAAAATAGTCCTTGAGTTTACAAAGAGTGGTGCTGGCTTTGATAGTGGTTTTTTTGCAATTGACTGTAGAAGGCTGAGGCATGATTTCTCTGGCTTCGGCTTTGAGATCTTTAGCTTCTTGATCACTCATCCGTTCTCGTGTTCGTTTCTGACTGATTTCTTGTGATATTTGACTTATCCATACCTGCACACATAAAACTCAGATACAAGCATATTTTTGCCATTATTGATCCGTTTTGGGTTTATTTGGGTCTTTTTAAGCATAAATAGATATGTGTATTCTACACTTATCAGCAAACAACTAGTGTGTGTGTCCCGTAAAAACCCCTTTTTTATGAATGCAATGTTTGAAAGTGGTTATAGTCCAGCAAAACATTTGACCTGGTTCTCTATAACCTTGGCTTTGGTACCAATCTGTAACACCCCCAAAAATGGGTCGCAGTGGAATATAGAAATCCGGGGCGTGTCACTTCATAATAACATTGCACAAGATATATAAGAACAAAAAGTCGTTTAAAATGATACACTGGATTTGATAAAAGACTTGTTACACAAAGCATGCAGCTTTACTTGTTCAGTGTTTGATATTACAAAGATTGACAGTATGGTATGTGTGTAATTACACATACCTTTTACTTTTAAAATCAACCCTAAACGACAAAAAATGCACATAAATTGCCATAAATATGCTTGTTTTTGTGTTTGTACTTGATTAGTAACCGGATATTCTCAAAAAGAACAAAAAAACAATGCCAAACCGGAACAAAACCGAGCACTGGGATTTGGAATGATGGCGTTAAAAACTGAGTCCAAGGGTACAAAGAATTGAAAACGAAAGAAGCTCAAACAGAAACGGAATTACCGGATCGAACTCGACAAAGTTTTGCCACATTTAATGAATGGAGACAAAACGGAAGTCACAAATCCACCTCGCGAGATACGCAATGAAAAGAGCATCGAAAACTGAACCCAAAAATAATTTGAAGACTAAGTGGGCCCACCCGCACCCATTTAGTGGGTCGGGTCAGCCCACTTTATTTAGTAAAATCCTTTTAGTCCCAAACTGGCCCATTTCCTTTTAACTGGCCCAAAACCAATCCAACACCCCTAACGGGCGTTAAGCCCAACCCCAATACCCTTACACTGTTAGTCTTTCAAGTACGAACATAGTTAGTCCTTAAGGACTAACTATGCAAAAACCCTCATCACCACAGCCATTTCCCATAGGACCAAAGAAGTGAAAAATATGAGGACGAGTTTTCCAACACATGATATAACATTCAGGGACTCATTTTGCCAACCCGTGAAACTTATACACTGTCACTTTTAAAATAGGATAAACACTGTTTATCCTTTTACCCTTTTTTCCCACCAAAGCTTAGTCCCCCATTAAAGCTCCGTGTACTCATTCCCCACTTAACCATTGGCAAAAACACCACTATCGAAAAACACCAAGGATAAAACCCTCACTCTTACTCCACTAAACCCCTTATTGACACCTTGGCAATCCCATTGAAAACGCAAAAGATTCAAGGGTCAAGATCATTGGAATTGGGCACAAAGCAAAAAGGAGGGCTGAGATGAATGGATTGAAGCACTCACACATCTAACACAACAAACACAAAAGGCTTGAAGACTCAACATATAAAAAAGAAAGAAGACAAAAGATGTGGGCAGTTTTTTTTAGTTTTATCCAGTTTATTTTAGTTTTTAGTTAAAATTACTTAAAAAATGTCTTAAGTTATCTTTAAGTTATTGTATTTTTTTTAATTCCAGCTTTGTACTCAATATTTCATTAGATACAAGAAAATCCAAGTTCGAGTTTTTAATCAAATTCCTGTCCTTTGGAAATTAGATCACTCAAGCTCATTTTATATCACAAGTCATCTCCCGTAACTTTTCTTAAGTTTTTTAACTTCAGTTTAATTACTCATTAAGCTATTCAAATAGCTCGTTAGAAGTTTACTTTATACTGTGGTCAACTGAAGAGCGAGTGGAAGCAATGTATGGTATCTTAAGCTGGAAGATAAGCCAGAATTGACTGGCTTATAGGGTAAACTTTTTATTGGCTTAAATTGTAAGCTGAAAGCATGTAAAAGCTCAATTGGAGCATTTATTTTCACTCCTGCAAGCACAGGACAAGGTCACTTCCCTTTACCACCTCTGATTCCAGCTATATAAACTGTCTGCTTTACTCTCAGCTTATCACTGCTTATTTTAATGTTTTTATGCTTAATGTGTTTAATGTTAGTTTAATAGTCCTTAAAAATCAAGTCTGCATCATTAGTATTAGTTCAATTTGAGTTTTACTTAAAACTGCTTAGTATAGAAGTCATTTTAGCTTATTAGTATAGCTGAATTATCAGTGCTTATTCCATGTTTCCTTTGGCTTATTTGTTGTTATTTCTTCTTAGGTTATAACTGTTTTCTTATAAGCTACCTTAAGTTAGCTTGTTTTAGTTTAAAAATCCAAATCCTGTCCTTAAAGGAGTGTTTGGCATAAGCCTCAAATGGGTCAGTATGGTAATGTAATGGGTTGGGGTCATTAAACCTATTTCACTTAACCAAAATAAGGTCTTTTGAGTGGTTATAATAAGTTTTTATAGTCTATAACTCAAAAGTTAAGTATAATTTAGCTATAGTTCAAATCTGTGGAAATTCTGTTGTGTAGATTTGCTTATTTTAATCCTTGTTTTAAGGTAGCTTTCAGTACATGTTTTCATGTCCATTTTGAGTGTTATTGTGCATTAGCTATAGGATAAGAGTGCCTGCAGTTGTTGATTTGGTTTGACATTGCTCTGTCATAATTACCTAGCAGTTAATAAGTCCCATTTTTAAGCCATAAATTAGATAAGCTATTGTTGCTCTTAGGGTCTGAAAACTCTTGCACAAACTCATTAAGAACTAATATCAATCAGTTTGAGCCTGTTTTTAAATTTAAAGCTTATTTGGATAGTTGTTTTGAGGTCTGCAATAAGCTTTTTTCAAAACCAAAAGCTCCCCTGGTGCAAAAAGTGATTTATCAGCTTCCTTTTTGAGCTTGTTTTTGCTCTAAGATTCAATCACTTGGTTTTTCTCTGAAGCTCATAAGCTGATCTATAAGCTCATATAAGCCAGTAACCCTAAAAAGTCCATCTTGGTGCTTAATTTTAAGCCGAAAGGTGCCCCATTTGCTGTTTTATTTAGCAAAAAATTTCATATTTGCTTATTTGCTTTTTAATGCTCTCTTGTCTGTTTTCCTAGCTTAATTTCATTCTTAAGTACTTATCAAGTGTGATTAAGTGCCTGTGTTTGTTTATTCACCCTCTTCCTTTGCTTATTTTGTCTAAAAATCCAAAAAGAAAAAGCCTTTGAGCCCTTTTGTCCACTTATGCAATTTGTCTGTTTGTATAAGCTGTTTCCAGCTTATTTATTGCGTTTCATAAAAAGTCATAGTTGAGAAAAATGCTTATTTTTATGTGCTTTATAAGTTTGTAAAAAAAAAATTTAAAAATAAAAGGGGAAAGTGGAAGTCTTAGGTGAGCATGGCTCGAACCTGAGACCTCGCACCCTCTACCCTTTATAAACACACACTCTACCGCTGTGCTACAATAGCTCATCCGGTAGAGTGTTTGTTTATCAAATTTATAAAGCCTTTTTGGCCTTTAAGCTTATAAGCCTTTTCGGGCTTATTCCAGCTTATTGAGATAAGCTGGAAACTTCATTCTATTTTTCCTAGGATTGTCTCAGCTTATTTTAATTTCTGCAATTTTTTCAAATTTTTATAAAATCGTTTCGTATTTTTTATAATTTATTTTGTTTAAAATCTTAAAAAATTCATAAAAAATAAAATAATAATCAGAAAAATACAAATCTTTTTTTTAAAATTTTCTTTTATTGTGTATTTTCTAGGAAAAATAAATTTACATATGTAGGGTCATTTTTGCAAAGTTTCACTTTTTAAAGAACGGGATTCGATCCCGTTCTTGTTTTGACTCGTTTTTAGCCTTAATCAACTCCGTTTTCGATCTAGTTTTTTTTAAACTTCATTTTTAGTCACTTAGAACACATTGAAAGTGAAAAATTCATTTAGGGATTAAAATTGAATAATTTAGGTTTTTAGAACTCGCGTTTTTACGTTTTCGTCTACGTTTTTAGATTTAAATCATTTTAGCTTTTGTTTTTAGGTTTTCTTTAATCGTTTTCGCATTTTTAATTATAGTAATAGAAAAACCAATCATATCCTCATTCAATTCAAACATCGATTATCAATTCGTCATTCGATTTTTAATTGCACACCTCGTTGGGACATAACGACCCGGGAAATCAAACTTCCGGTTACATATATATTTTATTTTGTGAATTATTAACCAATCCTTGCCTAAGGGTAATTGGTTGATTATTTTCCTATATTATTATATATATACTATTGACGAATCATTTTTTGTCCTCGTTGCCGGGGAGGCTGTGAAACGATTATCGTAACGTTTGACAATTTGTGTTTGAATTTGTGAATATTTCTTTTATTTTTATAAAAATATAAAAAATACAAAAATATTTTTCATTTTTTTTAGTATATATATTTATAAAACAAGAAAAAAACCAAAAATATAAAAACATTTTCTTAATCGAGAAATAAAATTCATCAATTATATAATACTTTCACTAAAGTATTATCATCAATAAATTCTCGAACCAAAGATTCAAAAACTTGCCTTTTGTGTCACTTGCGAGGTACGGCTCACCTTTGAAAGTTAAACAAACTATAAGAGGGGTATAAGGAGGGTTGTTCCAACGAACTACGACCCGAAAGGAGAAATAAGCTTCGCGCGAATCCCTCTCACTCCGCTCCTTCAGTGGAGGTTTTTTCTTCGAAGAGCTACCGTGAAGCTTGCTGATTATCAGGTTTAAGTTGTCTTATCTCGTTTTGTCCGTTTGTAAAATATGTTGTTTAAAAAATTCAAAAAACCAAAAAAAATTTAAGATACCCTTTTTGTTTCTTTTTCCTTCGTATAATTTTTTATAATTCTTTTCTTATCCATCTTTATGTTTAATTCTTATGACGTCATTCGATTATCGTTTGAATCCGATTTACCGATTAAGAATGCTTCGACTTGTGAAGTTTTGTAGACGCACAGACTTTTGTTGTTCAAAAAAGGGTCTTGAAGACAAGATTCTTGTTCCTAAACCCCCTCGAAATTGTGCAAGGTGTGGAACCCCGGTTGATGGTCCGTATTGTCAAGGATGTGCTCTTTTACGAAAGAAATTTAAGGAAGATTTGTTTACATATTGTGTTGAAAATGAATTTTTCAAAGACCTTCAAGATACTTCCGAGTCATCCGATGACAATACCAACGTTGTTAATGCTCCTCAAGAGCCATTCGTTGGCAATCAGGACCCCGGTGAAAATTCCTCACCAAGTCCTCCACACATTGACCATTGTTGTCACGAGTGCGGTGATTCGTTAGATGAAATCTTTTGTCGACGATGCACTTGGCTATAATTGTCCAACGCAAATTCTGATTATCACTAATCCGGAACCATGCTATAATCAAGACCTTAATGAGATCCTACAAAATTTGCAAAGTTTGCAACAACAAAAACTTTTTGGTACATGCCAACAATGTGGTTGTAATGAATACAATGGAGTTTGTTTTTATTGTACTGTTGGAAATGGAACACCAATCAATTTTTCAACTCCATTATTAAATAATGTAACCTCCTTCAACGATTCTCCAAGATTTGCAAACCATCCTCCCACAACCCCATACGTAACCATACTCTTGTGAGATATGTGGGAACGATTCTCATTGACAGTTACGATTGTCACTCAAAGTCCCGATTGTCAACAAACAGACCCGTGTTTACAATTAAAACATTTTATTAATTTCCACAAACTTGCACCGAGTTTTCCAGGTAAAAAGAAAAAAAATATATAAGGACAACATATTTTTGTTGTGAAAAATTGCGGGGTCCCTCATGAACTTACCAATGTCAACCAATGAATGAAGACTATTATCATGAGCAAAATTTTTGCTATGATTATAATTCTTTTGGTTTTGACCAATTTCAACCCCCGCAATATACCGTCAATCATCCAATCTTCAATTCTCAAAATGAGCTTCTCAATTCTCAAAATAAGCTTATGGAACAAATGACATCCATATGTGATATGGTTGGTCAAATTATGCAGAAAAAGGAAGAAGAAAAGCGAATTGCGGAAGAGCAAGCGTCTAAAGATCGATATTGGAAGATTCCCATTTGCTATGATGATGACGAAGACGATACCATTGCAATCACACCCGTTTTACCAATCGAGGAACCCGATAACTCTCTAAGTATGGGGGACGAGCATCTTGACACTATTCCAGCAACGGAATCGGACGAAGTAATAAAGTCTAGTGTTGAAGACCTTGTCCCAATCCCAAGTGAGTCCGAGGGTGTTCCCAAAATGTGTGATGTGCCTCTTTGTGAAAATACCACCCCTCTTAATGCTCTCAATGAACATTCTGAGATTGTTGTCAATTCCAACGATGATAATTCTTCAAGTGATGACGATTCTACCTACGGTGAGGATATCGATTATGTCGATGCATCACCTCCCGATGTTGAGATCGTCAGCTTAGAGGTGGTGGAGATTATTGTCCCGGAAGTTGGAAGGATTGATGATGATATTCTTTTAACAATCAAAGACGATATCCTTCGTGAAAAATTGTTGAATGTCAATCTTCTTATTGCTAAGATCGATGCATTAAGAGATAATCCCACTCCATCTTCCGATGTTGTGACCAAGTCTACCTCCACATTTTCTAATCTTTTCTTGGAGGAGACTAACACCTTTGATAATTCTATTCCCGAATCTGAAACTTTTCGCTTTAATCTAGAAGAGATTAGTAGTGGCAGTCCCACTACTCGTTCTGATTTATCTCTTCCGGATTATAAAGCTTTCTATGTTGATAACGATCATTTTAAAGAGAAGAGTAGTGGCAGTACCACTACTCATGACGATTTTTCTCAATATGATTCGTTTACCTTTGATCTTTCGAATGATCAGTTTCCTCCTGCCGATAGGAGTGACCTTTATCATGAGGAGTTCACCGATGAACTCGCTCACATCATGTCTCTTCCGAATCTTGAATGTTTCAAATTTAAGATTGAGCCCGAGCCAGGAGATTTGACTTCTATTGACCCTTGGAAAAAAAAAACAAAAAAAAAAAAAAAAAAAAAAAAAAAAATTCGTAAGAATGTGTCTACGACTAATGTGAATGTACCATTAGAGGATGACCAATCTTCTCTCTTCGCTTATGTTGTATGGATCTTTCTTGCTTTTCTCACGTATCCCGTTGTCCCTCCATATCTTCTCTCCACCGGGAATGAAGATACCATTTTTGATCCCGGCATCTCAATTTATCATTCTTTTATGCCGGATGTATCTCATCGGAATGGAACTTTCATGAAGTTCAATGTTTATCCAAACCGCTTGAATGAAAGTCCGATGATGATTTTATCTTCCACTTGCTTCCCCATACTAATGGAAATCGGGTGGAGTTAAGCTGTGACTCGGTTAACAAAAACAAGGCGCTTCGTGGGTGGCAACCCATGCTTATCCAGTCTATCTTCTTTCTTTATGCTAATAAGTGTTTTGTGTTGTGATGAGGCTCGCCTCTACCATTACCCGTGTTTTGTGTTTTGTGGTTTATTGTCCAGGATTGCCCGGATTGTGATGACTCTCGTGCTCGCGGTTTTGTCCTCCGATCACTCGAGTTTCACATCCTCAGCTTCATTTTGGGAATCCAGTATCCAAATCTAATCGACTAACGTTTTATCTTTTGGCACACTTAATAAACGGCCTTAGATTTACGTTGGTACCCCTTTTAAAACATCGAGGACGATGTTTAGTTCTAGTATGGGGGGATCTTCGATTTGATTGTTGCTTGCAGCCGGGTGTCACGTAATCCTGTTTTTACCACCAAAATTTTTGCAAAAATACCAAAAAAAAATGAAAAAATTTAAAAATTTTCAAAAATAAAATAAGTGTTTTGTCACAGTCTTGACTTTCCTAATGGGTAGAATGAGAATAAATTTTAACTCGATCGGGAGTGTTGAGCCCTAGCTTTGTCCCTTAACCATTTAATAAACGTAAGTTTATTAGGCTAAGCATTCGTGGATCCTTTTATTAGGGATTTTAAATTTGCGAAGAACGAGAAATGATAGTGTTATTTACAAGAAGGATGCTAAACAAAGATTATTTTGAAATCTTAAAAGCTTATAAGTGTAACTTATCGCCTTTTCTCCCCGAAGCTCTTAACCTGACTAATAAACGTGCTTAATTTTGCTTTAACTTTAAACCGACGTTTTCTAAAAAGAAGCTCTTTCGGAAACGAAAATATTCATCTTAATTCAGCTTTATACTTGAGTTTCTAAAAACGAAATTTTCTCTATTACGGAAAATATGTTGCAAAATATAAAAAAAATAAAAAAAAATGATAAAAAAATAAATAAATAAACTGTGGGCTGATAAAGGTTTACTGCATCTTGCCGGCTCACAACCGATGTTGCAGTCTTCAAAACAAAGCCCATAGTGAGATAATAAATGTCAAAGTGCATTCGTAGGTGTTATCAAATAAAAGCCGTCGTCAGACTAAGCCACTACATCTTGTCGGAGGCGTGGCCGATGTTGTAGTCATGTAAATGATGACGGTAGTATAGTATATAGCAATAAACGACTAATAAGGAAAATTTAATGGTTAAGATTTCTTTTTCTAAACTCAAGTATAATTTTGAACTAAGAATAACTTGCTCTAAGACTTCAAAAGTTATTGGTTGCCGTCAGTAGATTATTTCGATTAAGTATTCTCCGTGGGGTGTCAAAAACCTGGGCACTTACCTGATGAGGCTGGGACATTTCGAGAAGAAAGGTCGCTACATGGAATAATCGCACCAATGAGATTATTAAATTTTTGATGTTGCGTTCCCCGAGCTGTTGAGTAGTATTGTTTTTATTAAGGAGACGGCAAATCTAAGAAATTCAGCCTAAAAAGGTGGAGTATCCCGCTATTACATTGCGAACATTCTCCTATGGGGTCTCAACCTGATAACCTAAGTCGAACTCAGCTGGGATCTATCGAGAATATGCTGGTTGGTGGGTGATCTAGTCTTTTCCCCAGATTTCTTCGGAAATATCATTATGCACATAAACTATACTACTTTCTAAAACTGTCGATCTATATTTAAATTAAAATTAAGCACAATCACTCTAATTGAATAATTGTTGGGAGCAAAAAAGTTGACAAGTCATAGTTATAAGCAGTGTTAGCATCTTTACTTGTACTTAGCGGTGATTTCGTTTTTACACCTAGCTTGGGACTAGTGAAAAATCGGGGACGATGAATTTATCCGTCAGGACATTCGTAGATTATTCTATGGGCGCTTCTCATTCTATGATCCCAGTGTTAATAAAATAAAGGAAGTCAAACAGGTAATTAAGAAAAGAAAAAGGAAAATCCAAAAATATTAGGATAGTTGTTAGGTGTACATAAAAAAAATGGTAAAAAAAACATGACTTTGTCGAAGCTATGTTCTTTTAGATTCCCTTGACGAACACTTAGCTACTTTTCGAGGTTATTAGTCGAGGGGAATTGAGATTCTTGGTTTTCTTTAAGTGTTTACTTCATAACATTACTTAGGACAACGACACAATATCTTAGTATGAGAAATTTTGTATGTGGCTTAATTACAAACATACCTTTTCCATTAAAAAAAACGGACCTAAATGACTAAAACAACAAGTACCAAACATACATCGATTTTGTAAGTTTTTGCATTGTATTGGTGCAGGGAAAACAATAATCAAGAAAAAGGACAAAACAAAGCGAAAAAACCGGACAAAACTGAGCACAAATGGAAAAGTGTTAAAAGACGAAATCAACAAGAAAGCTCAACCCCGACAAAGTCAAAATCATCAGTGAAGAAAATACAACCCTTGAGGACTAAAATTGCCAAACCTCAAGTTGTATTACAAGAATAAAAAGACAAGGCTGAAATTGCAAATTGGGTGAAGTATAACTTTAGGGGCCAGTTCTGCCAAGCCCCTAAAGTTGTATCATAAAGGGACGAATTTTGCAATTAGTATATATAGGTTGAAGGGGCAATTTTGCCAAACCTTCAACCGTATTATCGCAAGGACGAAATTTTGCAAGGAAGGAATATGAGATGAGGGGCCAAAGCTGCCAACTTACCAAACTCTTTCCCTGTCACTTCAAAACAAATTTTCCCGCCAACCAAAACCCAAGAACACCTCACGTGTTTCCCCCCATCTTTACCCTGCAACACCAATTACACAAAGGGTAAACCTTACCCTTCACCTCCACTACCACCCCCATTTGCCATGTTGGCAATCTCACACCTTTCAAGCAATTTTTGATGTTGAAGATGTTACAAAAGGATAGCACACGATGAAATTAAGGGCTTGGTGATAGCATTGTACACTTGCTCTCACACAACAAAAACACTTTGGTTTTTGTCTCTACAAAGAAACACAGCTGAGAAGACCAAGAAAAAGAATTTCGGCTATAAATAGGACCATTTTGTAAGCCTTTAAGGCATTCTAGCTTATTGTAGTTTAATTGTAGTTTTTATTAAGTCATTTACCTTTCTTATCAGCTTATTTTCAGCTTTGTAATGTTTTTTAAGAATTAATGAAAGTTTGAGGTTTATATGTTTAAAAGCCAAGTTTTTAATTCTAAGTCTTAAGCTATTAATTTGTGTTTAAATGTGTTTAAAAGCTTTCAATATAGCTTAATAATAAGCTGTTTCTCATTAAGCAACTAAAAAAGTTAAGTAGTTAAGAGAAAATCACAAAAATCACTCTCAAATACACCACAGCTTATTTTATGGATGATAAGCCAGAAATGGATGGGCTTATGGACATTACCAGCTTATCTTTGATAATTGGCAGCTTGTAGACAAAGCTCTTAAGAGCTTAATTGCCCTTGTTTAGAGCAAAGGGCTTTGTAAGTCCTTCTTTCCTTCATTTTTAGCTTATTTACTTGCATTAGCTTATTTTCAGCTTATTTGTTCTTATTGCTTATTTGAATGTGCTTATTTATGCTTATTAATCATGTATAAGCATTTGTCTTTGAAACCCTTAGCTTAATTCACCCTAAATCAGCTTTAAAAAGCCTTTTTAGAATTTAAAGGGGTGTTTGGGACAAGACCCAAAATGGGTCAAATTGGGTTATGTCATGGGTTTGGTCTTTAAGACAGTTTCATCTAGCTTAAATTAGGTCTAATAATTAGTTTAAATCAGCTTTTGTAGTTTAAATCTCAAAAACCAAGTTTAAGTTACCCATGGTTTGAATCTGTGGTGTATGAGATTCATTTTATGGCTTATTATGTCTTATTTGGTTAGGAGCTTTTTACATATTGTTTTTCTTGCTTGTTTTAAGTTTAGATGCAGTAGAATTGAGCTCATAAGAGTGTGGCTTTGTCCAGTTGAATTTAGTCTTGTTCTAGTTTGCAAATTTTTTAGGAATATAAGTCAAGTTTTCATATAGCAAAATAAAGATAAGCCTTTAAGCTTTAGGGTCTGAATTATGTTCTATAAGCTCATTGTAATCCATACTAGATCTGCTTGTGCTTATTTAGTATTTTTAAGTTCTTTTTCTAGCTTAAATCATAGCCTGCAGTTTGTAATTTTTTTTTCTCTTTTCAAAACCAAAAATTCAGTAGCTGCTGAGTGTTGACAGCAAGTTCACAAGCATTTTTCATTGCTTAATTGCATTTCAAAGTCCTTTTATTTTGTTCATTTTATAAGCCCTTAGACTAGTTTTTAAGCTTATATAAGTCATTTAGCCTTTAGAGTCCTTTTGACAGCTTAATTTTAAGCTCAAAGATGCCACATAGGCTGTTTGGCTTAATATTCTCCCCTGGTGCAAAAGCCAGAATTTAAGCCACTTTTTCTTGGCTTATTTGAGTTGGAAAGCTTGAGCTTTTTACTTTTCTAGGTAGCTAATAAGCCCCTTTATAAGTCCCTTCAAGCTCAAATCTTAAGTTACACCTTAGATGGCTTAATTTTAAGTCAAAAGTAGGGCTTTTGACTGTTTTGGACACAGTATACGCTTAAAGGCTTATAAGCTCATTCTGGCTTATTCAGTAGCTTTTATTTGGTAATTTTTGTTCTTATTTGCTTATTAGGTATGTTCAAGTATTTGTGTTTGCTCATTTCTAAATTTCCTTTGCTTAATTTGTCAAAAATCCAAAAAGAAAAGTCATTTGTGCCTTTGGTAACTTTAAGCATACTGTCTGTCATAGCTTTTTCTAGTAGCTTTTCTTAGCTTAATTTTGTTTCAAAATTCTTTTTGATTGTTGTTTTAGATAAAATTTTGGCCAAACTTTTAAGTTTTATAAGTCATTAGCTCTTAAGTCCCTGTCTTTGGGCTTAAAAATAAGCCCAAAGTTGCCCCTTGTCTGTTTTACCTTCCTTTTTATGTCAGCAGCTTAATTAGCTTTTCCTTGCTTATTTTTCATTCAAATTTGCTTATTTCAGTCTAAGTTTGCTTAATTAGGTTAGTTAAGTTTAAATTTGTGCTTATTTGTTAGTTGTTTGCTTATTCAATCCATTAAACCCAATCACTTATCTTATTTATAGCTTAGTGTTAAAAAAAGGGTTAAGTCTGCCATTTTCTTTGGCTTATTTCGTGCTTATTTTTGAAAAATAAAAATTTTGCCTTTTTTATAGTTGCTTATTTTCTGCTTTTCAAAAAAGTTATAAAAAAATGATAAAGGGGAAGGTGGAGTTCAAGGGTGAGCACTAGGCTCGAACCCCTGACCTCAAACACCCTCAACCCTTTAACAAACATCTCTATCGCTGCGCCCTTGGGACTTTTTCATTAGAGTCCCAAGTGGTTAAATATTTAAGGGTGTTTTACCCTAATAAGCCCATAAGCTGTTTGAGCTTATTTTATAGCTTATTTGATAAGCTGTAAAACCTAGTTTATTTTTCATAGAATCCTACCAACGTAAACTAATTTTTGTAATTTTTTCAGATTTTTTTATAAACAGTTAGTATTTTTTATAATTTATTTTGTTTAAAAACTTTAAAAAATCCAAAAAAATAAAATAAAAGATAGAAAAATATAAACTTTTTAATTTTTTTTTTCTTTTGAGTCTATAGTAACTAGGAAAAATATTTGTCTTCTTGTAGGGTCATTTTTGCAAAGTTTCACTTTTTAAAGAACGGGATTCATTCCCTTTTTTGTTTTGACTCGTTTTTTGTCTTAACTAACTCCGTTTTCGATCTAGTTTTTTTAAACTTCGTTTTTAGTCACTTAGAACCCATTTTAAGTGAAAAATTCATTCTAGGGTTTAAATTGTGTAATTTAGGTTTTTGACCCTCGTTTTTCGTACCCGTTTTAGGTTTTAAGTTATATTGCTTTCGTTTTTAGGTTTAGTTTATTTGTTTTTGCATTTTTAATCATAAAAATTAGAAAAATCAATCAAATCATCATCCCATTCAAGCATCAATTATTAATTCGTCATTCGATTCTCAAATTACACACCTCGTTTGGGACATAACGACCCGGGAAATCAAACTTCCGGTTACGTATATATTTTATTTTGTGAATTCTTAACCAAACCTTGGCTAAAGGTATTTGGTTGATTGTTTGCTTATATATTATATATATATATACTATCATACGAATCATCCCTTATAGTGTCTTCCGTTCTTTTCTTCTTTACTTTTCTAGAACTATCCACAATAATTAATAATCAAGATACGTGTGACTCAAAATCAAGCTATACCCTTCTCTCTCTAAAACAAACCACTAGCACACACACAAAGGCGCATACACAAACTTTCGATCTAAAATCCACATGTTGTTGGTCGGATAGAAGATTGATACATGCTCTATATGCTTCAAGTAGGTTTGATTTTTTCTTTAATCATTGTATGAGACCTACATAAGTAGCTTTTGATTATTTGGTATTCATTAAATTCTTTAAAAATAATCACTGTGTTTTACCTTACTCTTTGATTATAGAGATGTTAAAGTAGAAGTTTTGAAGAAAATAGATGTTGTCGGTCATAACCAGGTATGAAACAAATTAAGATTTGTTTATTTTTTAATTTTTTATTTTTAATTTTTTGATGTGATATACTTTTGTTTTGGTTGTCATGAGGTGTAGGTATGAAGCAACAAGATAGGTAAGAAAATCGATAGGTGTTGTAGCTGCAAAAGATTTACTGGCTGATGTACTCAATAGCTTATGGAGGAAGGTGTGATTCTAAATTGGTAATGATGAAAATTTGTGTTAAGGTATTTAGCATTGCTTATTTTTTTTTAACATGTGAGTAACTGCTTTTTTCAAGTGCTTATGGACACTAAAATTAGGAGATATATGGTTTTACTAAGCACTCACAACTGCTTAGAGCACACAAGCACTTACATAAGCAATACCAAACACCCATTAAGTTTAAGGTGCTTAACAAATAATGTATTTTGAAAGAAATTTTTTTAGGAACTTTGAAGGTGTTTAGGTTAGCTTATTTGAATGTGTCATAACTTTCGTTAGGACAAGTAAGCTAATAAGCATAATCTCTTGGGTTGTGTCTATTTTTTAGGCATAAGCTTATCCAAACACCCCAATATGTCTAAAAAATGTGTAATAGAATTTCGTATGTTTTATGATTTTGTTAATACATAGATGAGCATTCCTATCTACACATCTCATGTTATGCTTCTCGCATTATATGCAAAGGACCCTGCTGATATATATGAGACTATACTTGCTGCCAAGCTGTGAAGCGATTATAGGACATAACTCGGAAGACATTATTAGAGGTATTGAGATAGTTTTATTTCCTTTCATTATCATCTCGAAAGAATCCTTAATTTTTAAGCATGTGTTTTGTAGATTCAGAATGTTAATTGAATGCAATATTTTTTTAAAGGTTTGATGTGTTTTGGGATTTATAGGAGATTATAGGCGGAAGCAGGTGGGTGGTGTGGTCGGCGGATGCTCTCATTTGGTGAAGTTATTTTGCAGTTGTAAGTAAAATTTTGGCAGTAAAGATAAGGTTGTTTTGAATTATTTTGTTTATGGTCATACTCATTTTGGTGATACATGTGAATGTTCAAGTTTAGATTATCCGAACCTAATAGTTTAGACTGTACAAATTTTTTGGGGTTCTGTTAAACTTGAACAAGTCAAGTGGACATATGAGATATCGATATAATGTTTTTTTTATAATAGTCATCATATAAGAGTACTATATCATTTTCTTAATTTCGTTTCATCCTGATATTAGTATGTCCACTTCACATCACCTCATGTTTGATGTCTTTTTTTGTTAAAGTTAAGTTTTTTTTATTTGGTTGTAGTGAACTTCATTCTACGATCGAGTCTTAAACGTGAATTTATTTGAACTGCATTTATTAGGTGTCTTTTGATTTTTGAGAATCACAAAAAAAATTGTTTCTTACTAATTTTCACAACACTTTCTTGGCTATCATGATTCGGTTGTTGTAATATTATCAGGGGTTTTGCTAACCTTTTCCTACTAGGCATGGTTTAATTTGTATATAAAAGGAATGTTTTAATTAATTCAAGTGAAATCGTGTTTAAATATAGTAATTTACAAGTTTATTTAATGTGTATTTAATGCATTTTCTAGTTAATTTGGAAAGTTTGTGTTTATTAACTGCACCTTAACCTCTACCCAGTGGGCAGATATTAGCAAAACCCTTTTATTACTTGTATACGTATTTTGTAGCCTATATGTTATCTGAGCTAATGCAATGTCTACAAAATGTGCAACGATTGTGCATTTATGATGTAACTTTTATCTAAGATAAATTGTCCGCGCTGTCCAAGGTGTCCAACGACTGTTGTCAGACTCTTTCCATAAACAAATGACCATCAAAGGTAAAACGCATTTCACTTTAAAATGCATTGTTTTAAATAAAGGATGCGCTTTGCCGATACATTATTTGAGGTAATGCAATGTTTGCAAAATGTGCAGCAATCGTGCGTCTGTGATATAGCTTTTATCCAAGAGAAAATATTCACGTTTTGCTATGTGGCCAACGAGTGTTGTCAAGCTCTTTCCATAAAAAAGAAACATCAAAGTTAGAAATAATAATTACTTCAGTCACTTATTTAGGGTTGTGAATAAGGTCACGAAGTTACTTCAATAACCGACGCTCAGGATTCGAAGGAACAAAAGGATAACAAGGATGATCTTGAGCGCAAAGAAGAAATCAGGAAAATAAGATTACAAAATTTAATGAAGCTTGCTCTTTTTAATGATGCAGGATTGGTTGATGCAAATGTTACGACGATATTACGAGCTTTTCAGAGTCACCTCCTTTTAATGATGCGGGGTTGTTTGATGCAAATGTTATGACGGGATTACAAGCTTTTCAGAGTCATCGTTATGATTCTTTTTTCTGCCAATCAGTGAGCGTTGCAACTGAAGGTTAAAAAAAATAGAATCCGTATTTTCCTCACCACAATGCATTTACTTTTTTTATCCTTTGTATTTTTTAACGGGTGTCTTCATTTTGAAATATTGTTACGCCTAGACGAATCTTCTTTTGATAATCCAAGAGAAAGAAAAACAAAAACGGGTTTTGGATGGCAACCTAGAATCGTTTGATGTTGTCGTTGTAACGTGGACGCCTGTTGCATCACATGTTGGTCATCATAATTTTTGGCAAAGCTGTTCTGTTGGTGAATGATGTCGAGAACAAAAATATGGGCCTTGAAAATATTCACCCTCGAGGTTACCATCATTCTTCTTTTCTTTGAAGTTTGACTATATGTTTACATGACTGGATTACTGATGTTTCATGCAATAAATGCTATGTAAAAATTAATGATTTCAAAGATGATGAGAGACATGAAATATAGTTGCCACTCGAGTTGATAGTGCCAGACCTTCATTACCACACAATCAGGTAATTGATGATCGTTTATTGTCTTGGTTGCTTTCAATGGGTTTGTTCAGTGGTTTATGTTGGAATATGTGAGTTGGAGTAGCCGTATACGACTAGAAGTGTGTGAGCCTATTGGGGGCACACACGTTAAAACATTTAGAGTACGTTTAAATACTTCATGATACGTTTCTATGTAAACCTTTTGGACACGAACGATTAAGACAAGAACCAAAAGCTGTCCTTGTGAGTGGCCGGTTTTAAATGAAGGTTCTAGAGGGAGTCTAGGTTCGGTGTACCTTGGTGATAAGGAGTAGGAAGAGAGGGATAAGGATTGAAGGTGGTATGATAAGGATTAAACTCAAGAGTTTGCTTCTTATCACATTTAGGGCTTTGAGGCTATATAAAGACCTCAACCCCACTCATTCCAGGCGTCCCATACAACAAACAGACTCTCAAATTCTGCCTATCCTTTCCATAATCACAAACAGCCGAAATCAAACCCCTTTTCAAAGCAGTTTTGATTTTCGGTTCTTCCTAAAACCCCTGCCCATTTTCGGTTACCCTTTTTAAGGGTTTTCTAAATTCGGTTTGACCCTAGATCTGGTCCAGGAGGTTATAAACGAAGGTTTACGAGTTCTCAAGGTGTGAGAACAATCAGATTCGATTAGGGTTTTGATCTTGGTGATTTTCGGTTCAAGTTACCCAATTCGGTTGAACCAATTTCGGTTAAACCCTAATTCTTTCCTCCTGATTTTCGGTGCCAAGTACAAGAGTGGTTTTGGGGCTTTTATTCAGGGGTAATTGTATTACAAAGGTTGAATTGGATAACACGTGAAGTAGGACTAGCATCCGGGCGTGCTTGTTAGACGTGTTTGTGTGAGCACTCGTAGAGGTGACAATTTAGTCACTTGGTTTCATAATATTTGCTGTTGACTTTGAGGGTATGCTTTCTTGTTTCCCTTTTTCTGTTTATTTATTGTGCGTTAACTATATTAACCAAACATGATCCATATCCGTTGTGTACTCGTAGTGTTAATGGTTAACTGATTATTAAATCCCAACAGTGGTATCACGAGTCAACTGGTTTGGTGTTTTATGGGTTACACACATGATTAAACACGCTAGGGCTGCATGAAATTGGTTTATTTATTGTTTTATTAGAAAATTATGGCAATTATATGCAATACTTGCTATAAATTATGAATAAACACCTAGAATCAACACAAATGTTAAATTGATAAATAGAAGAATAGATTAAAATTAAATGTTAATTAAGCTGCCATGTAATTGTATTCTTTGTTTTATCTCGGCCTTAAGACTCACGCAATCATGCTATATGATGGATGTGGCGATCTAGGTACTTTAGCAGAAAACCTAGTGAGAATCTTATGGTTCTCCAATTGGGGAAGACTCTTTGAGAACTCAAGGCATTATATGATTTACTGCTTTCATCAATAAGAGTTTGTCTTCAATTATAATCCTCTTTTCTGTCTTCTTTGATTTACTTATATGTAATATGCCATGTGATGCTCAATATTTGCAAATAAGTCTTTATGAAACTCTTAAAAACGAACTTATACTTATAGATAAATTTGGGTTGAACATGTCTAGTATTAAGCATACTCATTGTGACTTGTTATGTGTTATTTGCGAAATTAGGGTTTTTGGACAAATTTAATATGGACATTAAAACTATGAAATTTGATTTCTTGTGAAGCTTTAGTTTTTATGTGCGCAATATGGGGTTGAATTGATCTCTAATCTTATCCCGCCCCACTACATGCTTCGGCATACGAGGGAATTATTGGAATTACTTGTGTCTTCGGATGCATGTAGGAGTACAATATAGGGTTTGATCAATTTGTAATCCCACCATATTGGCAACTATAAAACCAATGTTAACAAAATGGGTTTCTTAACATATAATAGCATCATTAGTCAATTGGAAGTACGACTCACCCATTATGGATAAACTAAAAGGGAAGTTTAAGGCGGACGCAACTAAGGTTCCCCAAAAGAAGTTAGGTTTTTAATTAGCTTCGCGCTGATGCTGGTGGAGAAAAGGCGGTCCAAAATGGAGCTCCGAGAACATTTACAAAATGAGTGTCTATACCAAACAGGTTAACAAAATGTTTTCTTAAACTTTTGTGCAATAAGTGTTTTGCATGCTTCTTGTACATGAATTTAATCAACATTATTGTATAGAATTGAGTGATGAGAATTGGTGGGACCCTTATATGAAATTTTAAGTCTATGCCAGCCAAAACTAGAACACGTGCATTTGGCTTGACCTCTCTGGTCAGACCTCAGGGCCTTACCAACCCATGGCGAATTTTTTCAATTCGTCAAACCTTTGTCAATTTTCGCATGTTTTGTTTTGGTGGAATTAAATCGAGTTACCTGGTCAGACCTCGGACCCGAGGCATAAGATGAGACCAAATATACTTTTGACATTACTATAACAGTTACTAATGTCACTAGTCTCATAAATCTAAGAGTTTCATTCATGCAATTAACGCTCGTCACTTACCCCTTGCCCCACTTGTTTACACGTTGGTCATACCTTCTGTAATAAGTGGGAGGTCAAGTTGGATCTTAGTCTTATTAGTATTTAATTGGGTAGTTAATTATTTTTAGAATTTAATTATCGACAATACTAATATTTGAACTTTTTCTAATTGTAGATGACAACCTCGTCAGCTAACAATTCGGTCTTCAGGGGTTTCTTCGAGAGACAAAAACTGACTGGACCCAACTTTATTGATTGGTATCGACAACTTAGGATTGTACTATCAATTAAGGATAAGTTGAATTACCTAGAGCAGCCACTTCCTCTTGCTCTAGAGGGTCAGCAAGTTGCTCTTGAAATCATTGCAGCTCATGATGCTAGGATTAAAGGATCAAAAGAGATTGCTGGACTCATGCTCGTGACCATGGAAATAGAGATCCAACGAAATTTGGAAAACCTCAATGCTAATGACATGCTAAAGGAGTTAAAAACTCTGTTTGCTTAACAAGCAGAGCAGGAGCTTCTTCAGACTACGCGAGATTTTCATTCTTGCAAGCAGGAAGAAGGGCAGTCTGTCAGCTCTTACGTTTTGAAAATGAAGAGCTATATAGACAATCTAGAGCGTTTGGGGCACCCCGTGACACTTGGCCTTGCAGTGAGTCTGATTTTGATTGGTCTACGCAAGGAATTTGACGGTTTTATGCAGAATTATAATATGTACAGCCTAGGGAAGATAGTTAATGAGTTGCATGCTATGCTAAAGCTCCATGAGCAAACTCTGCCCAAAAACAACGCTCCTGCTCTACATGCTATTCGAGCTGGTAAGGTCCAGAAAGGGAACAATAAGCACAAGAAACAACAACCCCAATTGGCTGCTAGGGGACCAAATCAAGGGAAGGGGAAAAATAAGCTCGCTTATGCTCCCAAGCCCAAGATTCCCCCTCCACCCAAGAGGGAAGATCCCGCAAAGGACTCAATCTGTCATGAGTGTGGTGAGACAGGACATTGGAAGAGGAACTGTCCTCAGTATTTAGCCGAGTTGCTGAAGAAGAAAAAGAACGCAGCCTCTGGAGCTGGTGGTTCAGGTATCTTCACTATAGAACTCAATACTTTCCTTAATAGATCATGGATCTATGACACTGGTTGTGGTACTCATATTTGTAATACAACGCAGGGTCTAAGGGCAAGTAGGAAACTAAAGTCGGGGGCTCTTAGCTTGTACGTGGGCAATGGTCAACATGAAGCCGTTGAAGCAATTGTCATTTTTTATTTATGTTTCCCGAGTGGATTAGAGATTGTTTTGAACAATTTTCATTATGCTCCCTCTATTACAAGAGGAGTAATTTCTGTTTCCCGTTTGTACAAAGATGGTTTTATTAACCGCTTCGTGAATAATACAATTCAGGTTTCTAAGAATAACATGGTTTATTTTAGTGCTATCCCAAGGGATGGTATTTTTGAAATTGATTTGTCTAATTCTTATGCAAATGAAAGTTCTATATATACTGTAAGCAACGAAAGAGCCAAGTTATACTTGGACTCTGCTCTCTTGTGGCATTGTCGTCTTGGACACATTAGTAAGAAATGCATTGAGAAGTTGCAACATGATGAACTTCTCAATTCAACTGACCTTAGGGCTTTTGAAAAATGTGTCCCTTGTATGTCTGGAAAGATGGCAAGGAGACCTTACACACATCAAGTGGAAAGGGCCAAAGACTTACTTGGACTAATACACACCTATGTATGTGGCCCATTTAAGATCATGTCAAGACAAGGAGCAAGCTACTTCATCACTTTCACTGACGACTTTAGTCGTTATGGTTATGTTTACTTGTTAAAGCATAAACATGAAGTGTTTGAAACTTTCAAAGTGTTTAAAAAAGAAGTAGAAAATCAACTCGGTAAGACCATAAAATCGCTACGTTTTGATTGTGGGGGCAAATATATGAGTCAAGAGTTTTTGGAGCATCTAAAGGATCATGGGATTATCGCCCAGCATACTCCTCCTTACACTTCACAACACAATGGTATGTTAGAGAGGAGAAATAGAACCCTACTAGATATGGTTCGATCCATGATGAGTCAAACAACTCTTCCAAAGTCCTTTTGGGATTATGCTCTTGAGACTGCTGCATGCATTCTCAATATGGTTCCAACTAAAAAGGTTGAAAAGACACCATACAAAGTATGGCATGGGCAAGCCCCTAAGCTATCTTACTTAAAAGTCTAGGGTTGTGAGGCACTTGTTAAGCGAGATACTCTTACCAAGCCTGACAAATTAGAACCCAGGTCTATTAAGTGTATCTTCATAGGATACCCAAAGTAAACAATGGGATATTCCTTCTACTACACCCGAGAACAAAGTTCTTGTTGCTCGGAATGCAGAATTCCTAAAGAATAGTCTTATAACTCAAGAAGCAAGTGGGAGTCTAAAAGATCTTGAAATTATTCAAGAAGAAGATAAACATCCTTCTATAGACACTAGCTTAAATCAAGAAGAGGATGATCTAGAAATAGATGAACCTCAAAGTGATATCATTCCCATTCGTAGGTCCATAAGGACACGACGTCCCACAGATCGAATGTGCTTATACATCGATTTTGAGGAGCATGAGTTAGGGGATCATGGTGAACCCACTAACTATAAAGCTGCATTGTTAGACCCTGAGTCTGATAAATGCCTGAATGCTATGAATGTGGAAATTCAATCCATGAAAGACAACGAAGTTTGAGACTTAGTTGATCTTCCTCCTAACGGCAAAACCATTGGTAGCAAGTGGCTCTTCAAAAAGAAGACCGACAAGGATGGAGCTGTACACACCTATAAAGCTTGTCTTATGACGAAGGGCTATACTCAAACCCTAGGGATTGATTTTGAGGAAACCTTCTCTCCTGTTGCAGACATTAGAGCTATTAGGATTCTTATAGACATAGCCGCGTTTTATGATAATGAGATTTGGCAAATGGATGTCAAGACTGCCTTCCTCAATGGATATCTCTCTGAAGAGGTCTACATGGAGCAACCTGAAGGTTTTGTCAATCTAAAATATCCAAACCGAGTATGCAAGCTAAAGCGTTCCATTCATGGGCTTAAGCAAGCATCAAGGCAATGGAATAAATGGATTTGTGATGAAATAAGATATTTGGATTCACTCGAAAATGTGATGAGCCATGCGTTTATCTAAAATGCTAGTGGGAGTAATTGTCTTTCTTAATCTTGTATGTCGATGCCATATTAATCATGGGAAACAATATTCCAATGTTACAGATTTAAAAATCCTACCTTAGGAAGATGTTTTGCTATGAAAGATTTAGGTGAACCTGCATATATTCTTGGAATCAAGATCTAATTAGGATAGAATACAGCGGTTAATTGGTTTATGTCAAAGGCTTATATCAAAAAAATCTTAAAGCGATATCACATGGAGAATTCCAAACGTGGAAGTATCCCGTGCAAGATAAAGCCTTAGATTGAGTAAATCACAAGGTGCTTCAACACCTGCTGAAGTGAAGCGCATGCAAAATGTTCCATATGCCTCGGCTGTGGGTTCAATTATGTATGCTGTGAGATGTACTCGCCCTGATGTTGCATTCGCTCAGAACATAACAAGCTATTCCAACGAATCCAGGTGTCTGCACTGGGATACTGTTAAGAACATTTGTGAAGTATCTCAGAAATACTAACGGTATGTTTTTAGTTTACGGAGATGATCTAAAACGAGAGCTCAGGGTTTCTTGCTACACTGATGCTGGATATCTGACGGATGATGATGATCTCAAGTCTCAGACTGGATATGTGTTCGTTTTGAATAGAGGTGCTATTGATTGGAAGAGTGTCAAGCAAAGCATTTTCGCTACTTCATCTGCAGAAAGCTGAGTATATTGCTGCTTATGATGCTTCTAAGGAAGCTGTTTGGGTTAGAAAATTCATTTCTGGGCTTGGTGTTGTTCCCACAATTGAAGAACCCATAAGTATGTATTGTGATATGTATGGACAATTACCATAGTAATTGATTGTAATCACTAAGGTGCTAGACATTTTCGTGCCAAAGTTCACTACCTTCGTGAAGTTATTGAATTTGGTGACATAAAGTTAGAGAAAGTTCACACAGATGACAACTTAGCTGATCCGTTTACAAAAGCGTTGGCTTTTCCAAAGCATTCAGAACATACTAAGAATATTGGAATGCTTCCAGCTAGTAGTCTCATGTAAATCTGTATTTATTAGTTATTTTGACAATTGGGATTTGTAGACAAATTTTATTTTTCCGATGTATAAAGATACGAGGTATTTGTTCCATTATATAACAAATGTTTTATCCCATATTTTGCATATTTAATCCTTGAATGGTTTATCATTCTAAATATGTCCATTGTCAGTTAACAATATGGGAGTATTGTTACACAAGGCAAATGTGAGTGTTGGTTATATTCTTTAAATATATAGATGGTTCCCGCTAAACTCATATGTTACTCACAAGGGATGCATATTGGACACCCCAACCTTCGAAAATTACTTTATGGATCCGTTGTCATAAGTAAAGTTTGACAAATCATTAGTTAAAGTCATCTTAGATTGAGAATACAAACAAGTTCTGGTATGTGTGGATATCACTTTTTAATTCTATGTCAAACGCTATCCTGAATAAAGTAGTTATAAAAACTATTATTGGAAGTGATGTGAAGCAACATTCACAACACTTGTATTCAACAAAGAATTTGTTCCTCCACTTGATGTGCAGAATGATACCTTGGCGCCTCTCCAAAATTAATCAGATAATTGTTTGGCCAAACCCAAAGGGTAATGCAAGATGATTCTTGATTACATTTGGTATATCTGTATTAAGTTCTATAACGAGAATCTAAATGGTTAAACTATATGGAATGAGTTAGGATCCATATCCATGGTTTAACGGTATCTGAACAAAGGAATGATTATAGCAAGAGATAAAATAACCATGCTACTGAGAATGTTTATGAAACTTGATCTCAGATATTTTTAGTTTTAAAAATGAATGTGAGTGTTGCTAGACATTTTCGTCATTAGTATATGGGATGTCTGCTACTCCAACTCCCAAGTGGGAGCTGTTGGAATGTGGTAGTTGGATTAGCCATGTACGACTAGAAATGTGTAAGCATATTGGGGGTACACACGTTAAACACATAGAATGCGTTAAGTACTTCACGAAATGTTTATAAGTGTAAACTTTTGGGACCAAAAAAACGATTAGACAAGAATATTATGGTGTCCTAAGAGTTGTAGCCAGCCACGTGAATATTATAGAGGGTGTCTACATTCGTTGGACCATGGAGATAAGGAAAAGAGAGTGATGTGATAAGGTTTAAACTCTAGTTTCCTAGCTTTATCACAACTAGGTTTTAAAGGGTATATATACACCCTTACCTAGGGTATATGAACGACACACATAAGCCAAAAACACTCCAAATCAGTTACTAATCCTCCTCATCTCATAACAGACGTACTCCATAAACTTCAATTAAAGTTTATTGATTTTCGGTTCACTTTATTCACCTCTGTCCATTTTCGGTGAACCCTCAAAGGGTTTTTTGAAGTGTGATTCGATCCCACAAGTTACACATTTAGGGCTTTGAGGCTATATAAAGACCTCAACCCCACTCATTCCAGGCGTCCCATACAACAAACAGACTCTCAAATTCTGCCTATCCTTTCCATAATCACAAACAGCCGAAATCAAACCCCTTTTCAAAGCAGTTTTGATTTTCGGTGCCAAGTACAAGAGTGGTTTTGGGGCTTTTATTCAGGGGTAATTGTATTACAAAGGTTGTATTGGATAACACGTGAAGTAGGACTAGCATTCGGACGTACTTGTTAGACGTGTTTGTATGAGCACTCGTAGAGGTGACAATTTAGTCACTTGGTTTCATAATATTTGCTGTTGACTTCGAGGGTATCTTTTCTTGTTTCCCCTTTTCCGTTTATTTATTGTATGTTAACTATATGAACCAAACATGATCCATATCCGCTGCGTACTCGTAGTGTTAATGGTTAACTGATTATTAAATCCCAACAGTTTAGTTTAGTGGTTGGGTTCAAGAGGTATGTTTAGGGAGTGTGTTTAAGGTTAGGTTCGGTTTGTTGGTTCGATGGTGTTATATAGATTGTGTCATATAAACTGATGTGGCTTATAACCATTCTTTTAACTTTATTTCATAGCCTTTTACTCACGTGTCATAAGTCTATTTTGTTATCTTCGTTTGTAATTGTGAGCATTGATATTTGTAACATGGAACTTGACACGGATCTTGAAGGTTATGAATCAAATTTTCTAATCAAGAAGATAGGCAGGTAAGGGAGTATTCTCTTATGTTGGGAATTTAGATCGATGACAAAATGGGTGGGTCATGTGGGATGGGAAATCGGTCAAAACGTATTTAGGTTGAAACTGGCTATTCTCTAATGTTGGACAATAACGACAACAAACCCAAAGTTCGATCGCGGAACGCTAGATCGCGAGTTGTATCGAGTACAAGTAGCGTACACGAGAGACTACAAAGAACCGACAAATATATGCACACGTTATACCCTCGTACCAAACCTTTATTAAAAACCTAATAAAGCTATTACAGCGAGGAAGAAGAATGAATAACTAGCATCCCCCCTCATCTCTATTTATAGGGATGAGGGGGTAGAAAAGCTTCCTAAATCAAATAGGAAAGTCCTTGCCTTGTAAAGCAAGATTAATTAATCCTAGTTATAATCTATTCATAATCTAAATTACAATGTACACTTAACCCCCTAACCTATGTTTAAATTTACTCCTAATATTCCTACAATTTCCACCTTAGGAGTAACACTTAAACATAACTGATACTCAGCATCTTTTCCTCATGCTAGAACCTCGAACCGCGGACCACCTTGTCGACCAAGCATTGTACTTGAGTAATTTCCCTAGATTAAGTTTCATAGACTCATTCACTTTCTTCTTTTCAGCAACATTACCCTCTGCACCCTCTTGACCAGGTACTCCGGTTACCGTAATGTTTGCCCCCACCTTTATACCAAGGTGTACCTTTTCCCGCTCATTTACCAAGCAGTCTGTGTTTGTATTCTCTTCAAGTTGCTTGTCCTCCAACCGCCTTTGAGCCACTGCAGTATCATCGTTACTAACCTGAAAAACCTCAGCTTCACGATCCCCTTGAGCTCCCTGCAGTTCCACCTCAAACCAAACACGTTTTTTTATCTTGTACTTCATGGAATCCTGTTTCAACACCAGGACCAAGTTGTTTGAACCCAAACTTGTTTTTGACCAAGTTGTTTGAACCCAACTTGTTTGGAACCAAGTCGCTTTAATCCAACTAGTTTTGAACCTTCATGCTTTTGTACAATATTCTCATCGAGCTTTTCGATGTTTGACCTAGTATTCATACTAGTCATTCTTCTTTAACCTTACTACAAACCTTGTCAAGTTGCTTTTTAACCAACTTTACCGACAAGTCTCACAAGCCGTGTGTTAACCCCGCTTTCTTGTAAAGATTGATCTACTAACCTTTAGAATACCCTAAAGCTTTCGCTCTTTTTCACCTCAATGTTCTACAACTTTGATATACCTTTACTCCGTGTCAATCACTTTTCTTGAATCCTGAGACAAAGCTAAACCTTACTTGTTTTTCAAGAACCACCAAGACTTAGAATACCAAGAATCATTCTTCCCATCGAACTTCTCGATGTCAAACTTGGTCCCCGTCATCATTCTTTTAACCATTTGCTAACCGTTTAACCTTTTGTGAATTTACCTACACAAAGCACGATCTAGCAAAGTAACCCATTTGTAAAAACCCTTGCTTTATCGATATAACCCTAAGAATAAACCTTCTTAGAAATCGATCAAAGCAAGAAACCCTTCAAAAAACAAAACCCTTTCTTACTCAAATATCGATCGAACCATGGGCATAAAACCGTCCAACAAATCGACAACCCTTGAATCAAGAAAGTAACCTACGCTTTTTGAAGTAACCCTTGTCGTACTTTTATTTTTGCAAAACAATTTCTTGTAACCTAAGAAACCTTGCAACCTCGACAAGTCTTGGACTTATTCTCCGACCCTTTGTTTATTCTGATAACCTTGTGATATAAACCTCACAACACCGAATCAAACAAAGTACCTTGTGCGAAACCCTTCAAAGTAATACATTTTCTATCTCTTTGTTGATCGATTTTAAACCTTGTAATAAACCTTACAACAATCGATAAACCCCAACAAAGTCTCCTTGTGCAATATTCCCCTTGTTGCTATAAACCCTTCTTGCAAATCGAATTAATTAGAATAACCCTAAACCCTCGATTTCGAACAAGTAAACCCGATCGTTAACTTGAAACCCAAGCAAACCACGATCAAAACTTGAACCACAAGAAGAAAACCCGCAACAACAAATAACTTCGATATCGATCCTAGACTTCCAAGAACTTCGAACCAAGCTCTTGATACCACTTGTTGTAAAACCTACAACAACCCGGAAATCTAGAGAGCGGATAACTCGATAACCCGAAGACGAACAAGCAAGCACAATATGTATATGTCGACAATAGAAGTAAAACCGCACAAGAACGAGACCCAAATGATAGCTTTATTGATTCGTTTGTAAAGAAAAGAATGTACAAAAACCCCTCCCCCCTCACCTCTTTATTGTAGAGATGAGGGGGGAAGTAAACCAACTCTAAACCAAGTTGAAACCAAACTGCTACAAGGAGAATAGTCGACTCTTCTTTGAATGCCCTAATATTCCTACATCTAATGGTTTTGTCTACATAATCATCACTTTGAATATAAGATTTGCATGATTGGGCATATGATGAATGAAATTTCGTAGAGATTTATTCGGTTTGCTAGAAGTGTGACAAATAGTTTATGGTTAAAGCCTTTTTATCAAGATTACATATATTTATCTACTTATCCATTTTTTTGCACATGGTCACTTTCAGCTATTCAAAAGCGAGCTTCTTAAGTAAAGAAACAAATAGTTATGCCCTAAAGCGCTTTGATTCCAAAGAAGCGAGGCGTTTTACTCGAGCGATAAGAAGCGTTGAGAGGCGACCGAGAAGTGATCAAGAAGCGCGCGCTTTATATGTATATGATGACGCTAAAGGTGTTGTTAAACGTGTAGTCCACACCCTTCACACCATAGTATAAGAGCAGGTATGTCATTTCTTAAATATTTATGTTATATAAATGTAGTTTATGTTAATGATTGTAGTTAGTGAGCTTAGTTAGCAAGTGTTCGTTGTATCGGATACTTGGAGTTGTATGCTACACTTTTTACCTGCAGATCAACTGTACAAAAGTATATATCCACATTATAAAGTTGGTTGTTTAATTCTTTAAAATTATGGTTGTTTCAACAAAGACCTTTTTAAGTCAAAACATGGGAAAGTTTAGGTCCTGTAACACATATGTAACTTTTTGCCTAACAGTAAAACGTACTGTATAAACCAAACAGAACTGTACACGTTAATTAGTAATGTTGCTATGTGTTGCAAAATGTGTTAGGTGACGTTTGAAAACAGCTTAATTGATTTAATATGAAAAAACTTAATTTATTAAGTCATGTGAAAATTTGTTTGTTTTTCACTTAATCAAAATAAATGACTTAAAACAATAAGTGATAAAACTGAGGTCCTCTAGTTAAAGTTTGTTATTAACTGACTTACTAGGAAAAATTTAACAAACATGCCCTTATTATGTTGCCTTGTATGCCTATTTGAATATTTGAATTAGTTGAATGCTTTATTTTTGCTTAGTAGCTAGAATATCCATACCATGGACAATTTGTATTTAAATAAAATCCAAATATAAGCAACTATTAGACGCTTTATTTACATTTAGAGCTAATTCATATGTCATTTGTTTTTTTTAGTGTTTAAAGCTAATCTTTTTCCGATGTTATACTTTAATCTACTTAAATGGATAATGCAGGGTCAAACTGTTATTCACAGTCATTGTAAAAAAGAGGCAAAATAATTTTGGTTTTTAATTAGGGAGTTGATATGCACACCTCACATCACTTTATGTGAAGTGCATGTCAACTCCCTTTTAATTATTCATTCTCCTTTATTTCACAACTACGTCTATGAGGATTATTTTAAAGTACACCGATAATGGATCCTACCTTTTACATGATTAAGATTGTGTTAAGGTGTATATTGATTGAGTTATGAACCCATATAAATGGTTTTTTTTAATTTATAAGTTTTTTTTTTACTTTTTGTAATTTACAAAATAAAATAAATGAATGAATTATCATATAATTTTCTTCATAACATGTTTAGTTTCTTGAATTTTATACCAAGTGAATTGAAATCAATAAATATCTAATATTTATCAAAGATCCAATGGACTAATCATAGCTACTCATTTTTTATTAAATTTAAAAAACTTCAATTTTCATCTCTTTTTTAAAATTAAAATATCTTGCAAACGGTAAATCGTTAAACGACAAAAAAATACACCACCGCGACGAGAATTAAATCATCTTTCTAACGAGGGGCACTTTGATATACTTTCGACGAACTTATTTTTTCGATTTTTTTAGTCACGTCTGAAAAAAATCACATGTGATTTGTATTACAAAATCACATGTGATTTTACAAAATCACATGTGATTATGTAATTTTATAAAATCACATGTAATTTTGTAAAATAAAAATCACAGGTGATTTTCCAGAATCACATGTGATCTTTCTAGACGTGACTAAAAAATAAAATTAAAAAAAAGTTCGTCGAAAGTATATCAAAGTGCCCCTCGTTAGAAAGATGATTTAATTCTCGTTGCAATGGTATGTTTCATTTTACGTAACGATTAACGGTTTGTAGATATTTAATTTTAAAAAAAAGAGGTGGAAAGTGAGTTTTATTTAATTTGATAAAAAAATGAATGGTTGAGATGGAGTTTTGGGATCTATGATAAAAAATGGATCTTTATTGAACTTTTGCCTATACCAAGTATGCATATGTATATTTTACGTTTTGTGCCTTCAATAATTAGTCTGCCGATACAGAGTAACCCCCGCCGCAACGCGCGGATCATATTCCAACTCGTTAAATAACAAAACCATTAACTCATATTTAATCAGTATGGTGGGCCACTAAAATTAATTGACTAGCAAAACTCGATGATGAATATTATTATTATTACGAGGCGTTCAAACCTGTGCGTTGCACCGGGCTGGGAATAGATTTTTCCCATATGAGTTACACTTTTAGCTGCATAATAAGCCTTAACACAATTATAGGTAAGTTTGCTATATTGGTACTCTAATAAGGATTATAAAACTTGTTCAAATCTTGGTTTAACAATGTCTCAAGGGGTTCAAGAAAGACAAATGGTTTAAAGTATACATAACAAATAGCTGCAACATTAGCTTAAGCAGTGTTCATATGCTTCCAAAGCGCAACATGACCATGTACATTATGAGCGTTCATCTTCTTCGCCATTTTCATCGCTTGCTCACAAAAAAAACCCAATTCAACAAAATTATTTACAAAAAAAATCAACTCTTAAATCATTATAAAAAGTAAGGAGCAAAAAACAATGGTAAACTTGTGAGGGTCATCAAAAAGGCGAATAAGGAGCAAAAAATACAGTCTTTCACACAATGACGCCTCAACAACTTGCAAGAAGCACATGGCGAGCATCCTGATCCCAATGTTTTTTAGCAAATAAATGTCTACTAAATTAAATCAGTCAACTTCTTCTAAAAGGCTGCAAAATGAAATGAAAGAAAAAAAATAAATGTAGAATAAACAGTAAGAGTTGTGCGTTTGAAAGAAAATGAGCTTTTTATGCTTAATAGCAGACTCATATAAAATATCACTCCTATATATAGTATAATTCTAAAACGTTACAGGACACAACCTACCATCCATCTCGCCACTGTCAAACAAAAGCCTACCAAGAGAAACCTACTTTAACTGTGTTGTTGTCTACCACCACACTTGGTACCTGACTTATCTTGCAGATGCTCAGTCTTGCCTTATTATTGAAAACGATCGCAAAAAAATTAGTGCAAACTCCTACTGTTGTTTAAAGTCCCTTAGATGTTTTAAGTGTTCAATAAGTTTCGATAACTGGATACAATGGCCCAAAAAGTATTAAAAATCTGGTTATGTTAAACGGAATCCTCTTTACCCATAAATAAACATTATTGTTGTAGCTAGCATGAAAATGATCATTTAACCTCTAAACAACATAGATAATGATAAGCACAATAATATATCCAAACAACGAATTTTGTTTTTTTTTTGGCTTCACACTGAAATAATCCCATGAAAATGATTCCACTATGTAAACATATGGTTTAACGGTGTGTCTAATCTTCGACAATCACATATACCTAAAATGACCCGCTTTAACCCGTGAAAAAAACAACATTTTTCTTGTTCATATACCTAAAATGATCCCCTTTAACTCATAAAAGCTAAAAAAACCTGAAATAATCCATGACAAGTATTACAATTCTGTAAAACATGTGGACTCTGCAACGGTGTCGTTTGATTTCGACATCATTCAAACTCATTAAATTGACCGCTTTAACCGTCGAAACAAAAATTAAATTTTCTCTTGTTCCTTATACCTCAAATGATCCTCTCTAAACTCATAAAAAGCTAAAAAAAAACCTATTTTTCTCTCCCACACTGGAGATTTCGGACCGCCAATATGAAGAACCTAAAAACAATTGATTCCGATCTGATCTATTCCAACCTTTCTTGTTCATATTCTTTATAACAATCATACTTCTGATTTTTGTATAGGATTGATCAACCTAGGTTTGGGTTTCGCTTTGTGTTTTTTAGGGTTCTCAGCCATTTTTCATATTCTGTTAAACCATTTTGATCTAATCGATTTCTCTTAATCCTTTTTGTATCTAAGGCTGTAATAACGTCTTGTTTAACGTTGTTGGATGCGTTAACAATCTTTTATTTGGTTGTTGATTCGTTAGATTTAGAGTTTCTATTCTGATTTTAGGGTTTAGCCGTTATATTTTTTTGAGAGGCCGGAATATCATTTGCTGATTAGTTGTTGGACTTTCATGTATACATCTATTAATGGTTTTGGCGTTCTCTGTCTGTCTTCATGTCGAGATTAAATCTGCCATATTGATCTAACACTTTGGTCGCGGCTCATATAGGGTTAGGGTTTGATTTCGTTTATTTTTTGGGTTTTGGTCAGATCTGATTCGTGGTTTGTGTTGGGCTGTTATATAATCACGGTTATCATTGTTTGGTTGCTCATCATTTTTGTTGATTAGGATTGATTTGAAAATTGTAGGTTTGAGAGATGGAACATGGATTGAAGATGACGGATACATTCATGAGTGGTTTTGCCAAATAAATGGCAAACATTGATGGTAAGATTCTGGGTAACAATGGCATACTATGGATGGCTCGTAGAAGCATTTGTTTTGTGGAAAAGACCAAGGATGATTCATGTAGTAGAGGTGATGTGGAGCAGAATGTTACACCAAGTCCTATTCTAGGATCGGCTCAGCCTGGTACAGAATGTCCTAAGGTTTTTGGATTGGTCCAGCTGGATACTCATGGCTATATTGGGAATGAGGCTATGAAATTTAGCCCTGGCTATTATAAACTAGGTTCTTTTGTCTTTCAATCAAGAAGTATTGCTTATAGGTTGGTTGATAAGTCTCCTGGTTCGACCCATGTTGAAGTTAGTTGTGAAGGATATTTAGAACATGATGCTGAAACTAATAGCATGAAGATTGCTAATTCTACGCCCTTTGCTTCAATGAACAATGTTAACATTTTATGTGTTAACCAAGGATCTTAGTAGGTGCTGATGTAGCCATCCCGACGGTGTCGAATTAGGAAGTTGTTATTGTTTCTTTCTATGGTAGTCATAAGAATGGTGTGTCATTCTTATGTAAGTCTCCTGGTTTGACCCATGTAGAAGTTAGTTGTGAAGGCTATTTGGAACATGATGCTGAAACTAATAGCATGAACATTGCTAATTCTACGCCCTTTGCTTCAATGAACAATGTTAACATTTTATGTGTTAACCAAGGATCTTAGTATGCCAAGTGCTGATGTAGCCATCCCGATAGTGTCGAATTAGGAAGTTGTTATTGTTTCTTTCTTTGGTAGTCATAAGAATGGTGTGTCATTCTTATGTAGATTTTTTGTTAGTAGCTTTTAGAAGCTTGTGAGTGTCCTTAAATGGACTGTGATGATGGACTTCACCCTTATCCTTTTGTACTTAAATGTTTTTTGGTGTAATACAACTTACCGGGGAAACCCTTTACCAAAAAAAACAACAACATCATGACATGCCAATTAGAGGGGTTGTTTGGAATTGCTTTTTAAAATTGTTACTTATAGGGACTCTTTGGGATTGCTCTTTGAATCAAATGCTTATAGAGGTGTCTTGTAATCTAAAAACACTTGCACACTCAAATATATCTAACAATTACGCAATGACACCTAAGCATACATTGCTTTATTGTATTTGGCTAGGGGTATTACAAACTTAGCAGGACTGCCCTTGACAATATGAGATATCTTTATTGTAGAGTTAAAATCAAGCTATAAAAGGTCACTGATATTTTTACATCATTAGGATTTTCCTAGGAAACTAACTCAGTGATGTATAAGTTACCAAAATTAGCTACGATTGTAAAAAATGGTAAACAGACAGTTATTTCTAGAAACATGAACATCAATATAAGACTATGATTTTAGATAAAAAATAAACAAAAAAAGGAAACTCATACTCACAGTCTATCAAATTTTGTCTAGTTTTTGATAGAAATTAAGCATTCTCCCAGTTAAACTACTCCCATCTATCCTACTCCAAGAAGAAAATAACATATTCAGTAAGATGGTAATATCACATCAAAGTTCAAAAGAAACAATATAAAAATTTGGCAAAAATGAAACCGGGGAGTTAAATATTGCCCCAAGATGTGTAGAGTGAGTAGAGATGAGTAGATGTGCCAAATTGTTTTGCAATAGGAACACCTCTAGGAATCTGA
The DNA here is from genome assembly GCA_026074375.1 of Tanacetum coccineum. Taxonomy (NCBI): domain Eukaryota; kingdom Viridiplantae; phylum Streptophyta; class Magnoliopsida; order Asterales; family Asteraceae; genus Tanacetum; species Tanacetum coccineum. Next base: position 50,419 of record BQNB010006572.1, on the reverse strand, counting down.
CCACCAACAAATCCCAGTTCTCATATGGTGATTATATTCATAGTACAAAGCTATTTTAATGAAGAAAATGTGTAGAAGATAAAAGGCGATTGCTGGATTCCGTTTTTCTTCACTGCAGTTGTGACTCTCAAACATTTCCGTTTTAATTTCCTCCTTAGTGTGGATGCAGTTGTGACTCTCAAACCATTACGTTCTTAATTTCTTTAGTGTAACCTATTATAAAATAAACCATAACTGAAATCGGCCCATTAATAGGTTAATAATTCGAACCACCTCTAATGTGCACACATGTACCTGAACAATAGATAGAAGGGAGTCAAGGCCATCCAATGTAGAAGCACGCACAAGAACTCCAATCATATGTAAGGGTGTGAACGCAGCTACCATGCCTAACCAAATGAAATTTAGAGGTTAGTTAACTCATGATCTTCATCTTACCATATTTTAAGCCTAAAACTGAAAAAGGCAGTAGACAGAAACCTAGCAAATGAGTTGCACCCCCAACAGCAATAATGAATAATGACCTAAATGCCTCGTTCTCGAGCAGATGTAGCATAAGAATACATCAATTCAATCTATAATTAATTGAAAATGAGTCATGTAAAAACTAAAGGAGAGTGAACATATGTGTTTTTATATTACCTTTTGAATAACAGCAAAAATAGGTAGAAAAGCATCAAAAATAGGTAGAAATCTGACCAATAAAGCTGCAAGTATTATCAAGCTCACACAATGTCAAAGATCAAGTAATCAAGATAGAGCTTTTGATTCCATAGAGTATTGTTGAACATCTCTATTTTCCCCTAATTTAAGAACACTTAAAATAGACATTGCCACAATTTACAAACGCAAAACATACTTTACATTGGAGCATAAATAATAACGAATCCCAAAACACGGTCTGTGCAATCGATTTTGATTTGCTACAAAAAAGCAATTGTATTAATAATCAAAAACCCAAAACATGATAAAAAAATCTTTAATCACAATAATTAGTTTTTATTGGCGCAGATTTTAGGGGAGAAGGTGTTTTTTGACTTTTTTTCAAAGGAAGGAAGCATTTTTTTATGGGTGTTAGTGTGTGTAATTAATTGAATATATGGAGAAGGTTTGTTGGCTTTAATAACGTCCGGCTTTAAAAGGGTGATTTCAAAACAATTGAATTGTGACGTTTCAGTTGGAGGTGAAAATATTAATTAGGTATATGGTATTGTACAACTTTCAAAGAAAGTATTACACATTTTAAAACCTCCACAATAAATATTTGTATTCAATCTTTAAGTATAACGAGGCGTTCGAAGCCATGCGATGCACTGGGCTTAGTTTTGTTGGAAATCGAGTGGTTTCTTATGCGGATTAGCATGTAAGTTTGTTGGACCGATTTGAAAGACGTTTGCAAGCAGGTTAAGGCGTAGTGAAGTTGTCATGACTTAATATGAATTGTAATATCAGTTAAAACAATGTTAAGCGCGAACAACTATAATATCAACTACATAATGTAAATATTACCGCTTTATATGATTGCCAAATTGTTGTAAGTTACCGTAGGTATAACTTCTATATCGCTGACTTTATTTTGTAACTATTCATTAATTCAAGAATCGCAGGGAGGACAATCAGGACGTACTTTCAAGAGTCTTTATTGAAAGCAAGAAGGATTCGTAGATGAATGATCAATATCTCATGGATATTATCTTAAATTTCAGCTTGACTGGTAAAGATTCTAGTTCAAATACACTCTCTTGGTTCTTTTACGTGCGCTGCAAGTATCGAGATATTCAGGATAAAGTTGTGTCAGAAATAGAAGAACATATTGGATATCAAGTAAATGAGACTAAGGTTGAAAATTTTGCTGAATTGATCACTGATGAAGTGCTCGAGAGAATGCATTACCTTCATGCGGCCCTATCTGAAACCTTGAGGCTATATCCTGCAGTTCCATTAGTTTCTTAATGTTGTTAATATCAAAACTTTAATCGGCTTATTTATGGAAAAAGGTAGCAATTATGACACATTCAGCTGCAAGTCGTCAATCGAATGGATCGAATGGGTTAAACTCGAAGTCTATATTTGAATGCATAGAATCTCCTAATCCGTATATTCTAGAATTTAGTTTTGATCACTACATAAACATATTAACATGTATATGGTAAACAAATAGCATGAAGAAAAGATGTTACCTTACACGCAGCGTCCTTGAAAAACCGGTTATGCATGTTGAATAAAGCCACTACCATTACAATAACGCATGCCATACTAGGAGGACAATAAAAGATCACACTATTCAACCGGGTATATTTGTGATCTTCATAAAAATGGTACAGTACCTTTCTTGAACCGGCATACTGTTGCTACACGCCAAATGCACCGGCTTGCCTGTATATGTTACTCTTATCCGTTCATAGGTAATTCCTGATACTGCGACAACAGATGATTAGTTTCTACATCTTTTTTATCGCAGTAGTTTTAATCGATTAAGTTATGCAAAGCTGAAAGATGGATTAGGATACATGTTTCTCTTAAAGTTGTTTCCTAGTAAAAGTGGTAATATACAGCAGCCAACATGATATGACCTTATCTAGTACGCATATCAGTTCATAAACGCAAATTAGAATACATAAAACCTATCTAATATGTTGCATCAATTTTGATTCGGAAGCAATATCTGTCAGGTTGTTCTTGTGTTAGCCGTAGTTTATGTTCTTTGCCTTTTGCTGTTTTTTTAGTTGCTAAGTCTGGCGCTTTTGGTTTATTGTCTATTTAGTTGTAATATTTTGGTTGCTTACCCGTAGTTCGCTGTTGGCTGTGGACCATGGTCTGCATATTGCGGGTCTGGGGATTCCACTGTCACTTTCATGTTGCAAGCTATGCATTTCTTGTAGTACCATCCTCTTGTAGCACTGACTTGGATAATGGTTGCTTCTATAGTAAACCTTACTTGCTGCAGTAGATATTTTTTGTATCATAATGCATTTTTTGTAATTTTTTTATGACCATATATTATAGAAGCAATGTTACCTGATAATGTTGTGGATTTACATTGAGGAGTGATTCTATAGAATACCGGTTTTGCATTTGTGCGTACTCATTCATGTTAAAAAATTTAGCCATGTCGCTCCATATTACAAACGGGTTATTGATGCTGCTGTTTGAATGGCGTAAGTATGTTTGTTACTTATTTTAGTTTTGCAAGAATAGAAAAAGGACTTACTCTAAGTTTTGGATGTCAATTATTCGCCTTGTGCTTCTGATTTTTTGTCCCCAGTAATAATTAGATCGTTGATTTGATGAATGTGTCCAACGTAATCTATTTGTGAAACACATGTTTAGATTTGTTCATTTATTATTTTGTGGTAGTGGGGAAAAATATGGTACCTGTTAGTGTCGCACCGTGCATATCTGATTTGGATTGAACCTCGTTATAGGCTGCAAATTTGATGTAATGTTCGGGGAATGAATCATTAGGAATTGGCTGTCACAAAACTCCTACATGAAAAGAAAAGAAGGGCGTGTGTAAAATAGTCTGTTTAACAAACAAAATAAGAAAAATGAAAACCACAATTCATCACTCCATATCACTTTACATCTTAATGTCTAAACTCAATATCTATCCTTGACCCTAGCCATAAGATCCAAATATTGAAGTGAGCAAGCTTAATTTGCGTTCTTCACCACGACTCATGAAACAAAACAAAATGGGCCTAAAACTAAAAAGATAAAAAGCAGACCTTTCTCTCTGTATCCTCTTTCTTACGACGCCTTTCTTCCTCCTTTAGTAGCTTCTTCCGGGCACTAAGAAAAAAATATTAAAACCAATAATTACGTAATCATATGCAAATGGGTAAAAAAACTAACTTTTTGCTTAAAACATCCACGTAGCAGAAGCAGAGATGTCATTTGTGGCAGGATCCATGTCCGAGCAGTGTCTGCTATAGGAAAAAACATTAAAACCAATGTTTTTTTTAATAACGTAACTGTATATGGTTGGTGGAAAAAAACACATACCACGATTAAGATTGATTTTGTGAACCGCCACATCTTGTGGTTATGTGGAATTTTCAGGACGATTAAATGTCAATCGGTTTAAATGGGTTAGGCAATTGATAGAAAATAAGTTACAACACCCTTCCCCTTCCTATTAAATACACAAGCGTTACATCTTTAAAAACTTCTCATGTCACTTGACCTTTATTTAAGAGTGAATATGATTATCATGAAGTTAAACACATGTTTTTTTGGAACAACAACAGAAGCATATGGTATTCCTCCTGAAGCCTCCACATTAATGAGGAGGACTCAATCTTTATATATAATATATTATTATCATTATTTTTTATGCGTAACTGATTTGCTAATTATACAACATGCAGATTTCCAATAAACGAAATGCATATAATAATTTGTTCTTGAAATTTTTATTAACTGATGTTATCAATAAGTTGGTGGAACAAAATAATTAATTAATTGCTATCACGAGTACTTACCCATAAAATCCTTATATTATAAAAGACTCAGTTTGTAGTCATTCAATTTGCTGTCTTAATGATACAACATTTACCATTCGTCTTCAATATTACCCTCTCCATTTGCCCTATAATTGAAGTTGCAAGCGTTTCATTTTCTATACATTCAATTTCGTGTCTTAATGATGGAGCATTTACCATTACATTTAATCTGCGTGGGGCAACCAGAAGCTTTTCCTTTGTATCAAGGTTCATCCTAATGATGGCACCTTTCAAAAAAAGCTTCAGATCATCATCATCGGAGGAGAATAAGAAGATGAAATCGATGATGATCGGAGATGATGATGAGATTAAAGCTACTCCACAGAAACTTATGCTTGATTTTCATAAAAAGGTAGGTAAGATCAAAGAGAGCATAAGAAAATGCCTCGAGCTCTTTACAAACAATTAGATGTAAGTTATTTTATAAAAATAATGTTTATAAATTTATTTTTATGAATTTTTGATTAATTAATTTTGTTTGTTTCTTGGATTGTAGCTAACGAAGATAACGCTTGATTTGTATAAAGTACCAGACGAGATCTAGACCGCAAAGGTAACCATAATGACTTGCAATTAGTAATTTACGGAGTACTGTCTTTTAATCAAGTTTTTGACTAATGTATTATTTAAATTTTGTAGAGGCAGCGTTTAGGTATAAAAGGAGAAGTGTTACTTATTGGGGTAGTTTACAGCGTTTGATGAGACAGGTTGCCGATAACGAGGCTTGTTGATGCATGGTAATAATAGTATAGATATATCCATTATAATACAACTCTATCTTGATCGATTATAGTTTATCCCAATCTTTTGAATTAAATGGTTAACTTTGACCTCACGTAATGCTATTTTATTCGATTATGAATATCTAAGTTATACGTTTAATCCAGACCTAGCCAAGGCTCAGTCCACAAATGCAGTTGGTGGTTTCCGAGAATTCTTCCTACCTCTTTACAATTAATAACTTCTGGATTGGTTGTCTCCAATTTAAAGAAATCCTGGCTCCGGAATTACGGGTTCAGCCAGAAAGATTAGGGCCCTCAGAGCAATCGGAAGAAGCATGAGCTCCGGAGGAGGATTGTCAATCCCATGCCTTACTTCTATATTAAATCTAAACACCAATAGCGGGTTTGGAAATTTAAATGTGTAGGGATCGAAAAAATAATGGGTGGTATGCTTCAACAAGGTTATTCTATCCTAATGCAGCAGGTAATATTTCCCTCATTCACTCTTTCAATATTCGCAACCTTGACACTATCAAAATTATTAATATACTTTGACTTGGTGAAATGGATAAGTTGGTGTTACATGGCAATGTGATGTGACGTGATACATTTGCAATACTTTGACTACCAGAAATTTTTAATTTGATTTGTTTTGCTCTCTACGTATAATAAGAGTAGCAAATTTTCCCTTTTAACCAGTGTCAAAATAAACGGCTTCATAGATGGTATGGTGCTATTCAAAGACAATTGCAAAGGTCGCAAAATTATATGTTGTATAGTCGGGGCACCCAAGTGATCCTTTCAGTTATCGTCATCATTTGCTTGCTTGGTGAGTTTCCCTTATTGGTTCTTTATATGATTAAATTTGTGCATTCAACTTTCATAGTGTCTGCAGGTTCCTTTAGCATATCATGCTAGAATTGAAACCAAAATAGTAACAAAACTGCTTTTGCTTTAAAAGAAGTGGATTATAATAAAAAAGCATATCATAGGAAAGTAGTATGAGTTAAGAAATGAAAGTAGGCGTCAATGTTAGGAGGGTAGGTCTGATCTTGGTAGGACACTAACATGGGTTTTGCCTCATTGTTTGCTCAATTACCTTTACCTATTTTGTATGGATTTTAGTTGGTGAGTGAAAAATGTCCCTATATTTAGGCTTTCAACAACAATTGTGAGAAGTTAGATATTTAAAATATTTATGGCGTGACTAGAGTGCATTTTTTATAGAACCGATGTTGAGGGGTGTTTGGATTAGCTTATTATTCGCGTCTCTTCAAAGTGTATCTAAGTAAAGCGTGTCGTATATGATCACAACAGCTCTCTGTAGTGAACTCAACGTGTGTCATTAAATTTCCATTCTTAGGAAAAAAATATGTGTTAGTTGCACTGCATCTTTGTTACTGATTTTTTGTAATTTTGATAGGTCACATGAATCTTGAATCAATCATATCAACATGCACGATTAGAGAGAATGAGAGTAAGTGAAGGGAAAATTCAAATCTTATTATGGAGGGAAAAATGAGAGTTGGTTACAAGAGCATCACCCTCTAATGAAGATTAGAGGGCTATTTATAGGCAATAGGAGAGAGGCTTCCCTTCCTTATTTCCCTAACTTGACAATACTAGTCCCTAGACTTTGGATATTATGCTATTTCTTACTTAAAGCATAATAAATCTTATTACAAGCTATATTAAACTAAACAAAATAAAGTCTAATAACAAAATATAATAAAACCACATAATCAACACTTTTCTATAAACCTAACAATCTCCTCCTAAGGGTCGATTATTCTGGGTGTCCCTCATTGGTCCAAGTGGTCTTCCATTTACGTACATCTCCCATCTTCTCATTTGAACTCGATAATTCAATCGAACTTCAATCTCTTCTTCAAACAACTTATGAAACTCAACTTCATCATTTGTGAGTTCTTTTTTCACATAGCCATACTTGACATCATTATTATAACTCTTTAGCCCTTCAAGTGTTCTTCTCAGTATTGCATCACAAAACTTATGTATCTCTGAATGTCTCATCACCCTTTTCTCTTTCTTGTTATTAGTGTAAATGATTCCATGTACGGGATCATAGACAATAGAAAACACATCATATTCTTCAATTCTTGGGAATGTAATTGTTGGTGCAGTGAGATTAATCTTCTGTTGATAGCTTTCAATTCCAAGTTAAAAATCGTGCACTCTTTCCTATATCACTGAACTCCTAATGAACACTGATAGAGACCATAGCAATCCTGTATTAGCATAATTAGGTGCCTTGTTATTCATGATCAACAAATACATGTCTTCAATGTCATTCTTATTGAGGTTCTTGTAATCTGGATCGGTTATTAACACTATGCAATCATTAGCTCTTCTTGCCACAATCTTTGTGATAAACATATATTCATAACCCAATTCCTAGTATGTCTTGATGACTTGAACGATCTTAGAGTTTGAATAGATCTCTTCTTTCGGTCTTCCAGGTTCTTTCTATCTCCTTATGTAGAAGATCTTCGCATGAGGATTCTTCCAGTTTTCAACACCATATCTTGCATAAGGATTAAACTTCTTTATACACTTATTAACCCATCTGGAAGTCCGTTCTTCAATATCATCATCATTGAAGACAATTGCTGGAAATTTATGAAGTGACAAAACGATCTTCTCAGGACCTGAATTTCCTTTCTTCAAGTACAAAAGGTCTTGATTGATCAGAGATAGTGCTGGAGCTTCAGGATCTCTTTGACAGCTTTGAACTAATGGTGTGATCTTTCGTGGATGCGGAGAGACAAGAATTTCCTTTCTGCTTTCCCAAACAATGTCACTTTGCAAGAAATTCTTCATCTGATCAATGTGATACTGATGTTCATCTCCTGAAGTACATCTTTGTCTTAGCATCTCATCCGCCATCTTCTTCAACTTAGCTTCATCAATTGTCAAAGATATCTCTTCCATGATGTCTTGTGTTACTTGCTTAGTTGGAATCTCATCATCATCAGAAGCATAAGAATCAGTCCAGAAATCAAATTCATCATCTTGTTCTTGATTACCTGAAGTAGAAGGACCTGGTTCCTCTACATTAACTTGTCCAGACGATGACTCTCCAGATACATATGCTTCATACTCCGATGTCTTCTGCCTTTTTGCACTATTCTCCCCCTCAGGATGAGCATCATCATGAGGATCGTCCTGATCTCTTGTGCGAACGGCAGAAGATCTACAAGCAGTTTGTGGTACCTGAGTCTTCTCAAACTTCATCTGGAGAGCCAACCAGATTGCTATGTCTTGTTGTTGTAACAGAGGATCAGCCTTCATAGCAAGGTACAATTGATGTTGTTGTTCTGGAACAGAGGATGATTGAACTTGTGCCGGATGAACATGAAGAATATGACCCGACATATAACTGCGTACAGATGCATCAACTAAAGAAGGAATAGCATTGTCAATTGCATTTTGAATCTGTGATGATATATGTGCCTGCATACGCCCACGTTCTTGCAAGATAGCTTTAGAGATTAATCTTTCCGTCTCTTCTTTAGTCGTTTTCCTTTCCAGAATCAACCCTTCCGCAAGATACACAGGAACTTGATCTCGAACTTGCGCAGGAACTTCCTTCTTAACTTGCTCCGTTACTTTCTCTTTCACCAACGAGGGTAGCGTTTCCATCATGACATCATGAAGATTATCAGCAAGTTGATCACTTGATGTCCGTGGCATGAACCTTTTCTTGAGATGTGCAAATAAGTAACCATATCGTCCCTGTAATTCATGAAAGAAACTCTTGTATCTTTTGAATCGATTGGGTTTTGCCTTGATCAATGATAGAAGACGATTGGTTTTTGTTAACTTTGGTTCAGATGAACCTGATGATGGTGTAGGATGAGTAACCGTCAATTCCTGGAGTTTCTCGGTATCCGAAGATACGAGAGTAGAGAGATTCCTAGGTGATCTAGTTGGTGAGGGAATTGGTGAAATCCTAGTCTCCTCTACATTCTTCCCTTTCACCCTTCTCCTTAATTCAAACACTTCATCAGTTATTTCATCTTCTTCATCATCAACATTTACAGGTGGAACAATATTGGTAACATCTACCATTGGAGTATCTTTATCTGGTTCCACCTCCGTGTCCTTTGTAGTCTCTTCCTCCTTTTCCTGAACAATCTCTACCTCCGAACTTTCCTTATCACTCCTGGGCTCTCACCTAGTGCCGGGAATAGATGTGTCATCATGCCTAGGGGGGTGAACTATCATCAACATCTCAAGATCTTTAACAAGCTTCTCAATCTCCTCAGCTGCCAAGTGCTCGTATACCAGTGCCACATTTTCTCTTGCTTCTTGTTCTTCATGACTCTTATGCTCAACAAGACTTACTTGAATCATATCTTGTAAAATCATCTCATCAGCTTTTTCTGCTGATGGCACTGGAATAGGTGGTGTTAGTCGTGCAGATTGCCTTGATGGTAATCGAAAACGGATCATAGTTGATTGTTTTGGAACACTTGACTCAGCTGTCTCTGTAGCAGGGTTAGGTGACCTAGGGGCGCTAGGTGTCCTATGCGTTCCCTAGGTAGACTTAGTAACATCTAGCCCAAACAACCTCTACATACTTCTTATAAAGCTCCGTAAGCTTCATCTCATCTGTGATCATAACACGTGTTTGTAAAATGGAACCATATCAGAGAATGATGGTGGTGGCACAAACGAAGCATGATTGTTATCATTTGCTTTTGAAGGATGAAAGATTGTTCTGAAGTCATCCAGAGTAAGTGTAAGCTCTTTTCTATCCAGCAAGAACTTGAGTCAATGCTTTGAGAGCCGTCCTTCTTTCAAAGTATGCCATAATTGAGCCATATAAATCCAAGGTACACATTCATGAAGCTAGCAATGCTGAGATCGTAACGGATGATTCTTAATAAATATTCATGAGAATCTGCTCTCTATGGACAATTGCACAAGTTTCCAACTCAACTCTTGTTTGCATCCATAAGTCATATCCCTGTTTGGAGGACACAGTTCACACCGGATGAACATCAGCTGGCATGTTGTTTGTTTTAGAGCCCATGAATTGATAACTGAATGAGAATACAATTGAGGTGGTTGTTGTTAGATGAAACTAATAATTCTTTTGACATTATAAGTCGTTTACCTCTCTTCTGTTTTTATAAGTTCCTGGAAATTCTTTTGAACATATTTTTGATTAGTTTTTTTTATCATGTGCTCGTTCTTGCTTTTTTCTAGCACATGCCATACGCTTTATTCAAATTATTCTTTTTATTTACCATTTTTGTGTGTTTCTGGCATTTCTTTTTCGAACACACTTTTGATTTGCTTTTTTCGCGTATGGAATTTTGCGCTACTCTCTTCTGTTTTAGAATATCCTCACCAGAAATTCTTGTGACATGATACTCTCTCAAGAAGGATAAAGATTTCTCTTTTGATTTGAATCAAGACACAGTTATGAAAAATTCAAGTGAAAACCTTTAACTTCTTAAAATTGTTTTAAGAAAGAGTATCATTTTGACACAATAACAGATTTTGATAACTTTTTCAAAAATCATGTGACAAAACTTTTCATGATGTTGATAATATTGAATAATGTAATCACAAACCCACAACTGAATGGACACTAAGTCACTCACTCCTCATTCTGTTCATTGCAGAAAACGGCCGTAGCCGGACATGACTTAGTCCACTTAAACAATTGAGATTTGAAATTAACATATTCAAGTTATAAAAACTTTGATTCTTTCACATTTGATTATGAAGCCTAAACCATGAATACAAACACATCTAATTCAATAATTGAATGGACACTAAGTCACTCACTCCTCATTCTGTTCAATGCAGAAAACGGTCGAAACCGGACATGACTTAGTCCACTTAAACAATTACGAATAGACATATATGATCCATAGCATAGAATTCATGAAAACTTGTTTCTTTGCCAAATTTTCAGCACACTAGAAACTGATCGTTTTGTTTTTCACAGACATTCACACAATAAGCATTACAATCATGAAGCAACAACATTATTACATATACAAAACACTTTCACAAAACCACAAACAATTAAACTGATTTTCACCATTAACCTTTACTGAGTTTTGGACTTTTGCTGACTACCGAGTTTGACCAGTTTGACTTAAACGATTTTGACAATAGACATTTTAACTGAGTTTCAAAAATAATGACTTTTGTTACCATAAAATCAATATCATCTAAGTGTTTAAATCATTGACATATTATAACCTGTGCACAAACTCCCCCTTAAACAATGAATCTTTTCAAACACTCCCCCTTGAAATAACAATTATGTAAAATTCATAGTCCGAAAATGAAAAATTGTTACTTTTTCAACTAAACCCCCCCTCTGAAAATATAGACATATCCTAAATTAAAGTCACACATGAGAAGTTTATTAGCAAAAAGATCGATTTTGTAAAAGAAAAATTGTAAGAAACTCCCCCTTGGATCATGGAATATTTTGTATTTTGCAAATGTAAAAGGTTTTAATAAGATAACTAGGAATCAGAAACAAAAAGATTGTAATATACTTTAAAAATTATGTTGTTTTTTTTTTTATTTTTTTATTAAATTTTTTCTTTTGTTTTTTGAATATTTATGTACAAACATGATTGTATGGTATGATATTTTCCGGAGGAAATAACATTTGTCCAGACTTTCCAACTGAGTTATGGAGTCATACATCTCATACCAATGCGTTTAAACTAATACGCAAAGCGTTTTTTTTTTGGATAGCCCTTAGTAAATAAGATCCCGCAAGTTGGTATTCTGTTCCGACAAAGTAAATTTCCACAGTACCCCTCTCAACGTGTTCTTTAATAAAATGATACCGGATGTCAATGTGCTTTGTCTTAGAATGTTGGACTGGATTGCATGAAATAGCAATGGCACTCTTGGAATCACAATACATCGGAATCTGATTGTATTTAAATCCATAGTCAAGCATTGAGTACGCATCCATAACAACATGAGCACAGCATGCAACAATGAAACATATTCAGCTTTTGCATAGACATCGCATTACAATCTTGTTTCTTTGAAACTCCAATCACGAGCTTTCCCCCACCAAAAAAATTTGCAATCCTCTTGATGTGCTTTTATAATCATCTTTACAACCTGCATGGTCCGCATCTAAATCGGCAATTAGTTCAAAACCAGAATCCTTCGGATATAATACCCCCATGTTATAGGACTGTTTAGAACCGAAGATCCGGTTGACCTCTTTAAGGTGTTTTGACTTAGGTCGTGCTTGATAACTGCACATTACAAAAGTAGCAAAGGCTATGTCCAGATCGACAGCTGTTAGATACATAAGCCCTCCTAATATACGACGATAAGTCGTTTGATTCATAGAGAGTGCCTTGTAAATCCGGATCCGGTTTCTCTGTTTGCCATAGGTGTACTCATGGAGACACATTCATCTAGACCCATGTTCTTTAGCAACTCTATTGCATATTGTGACTGACTTATGAATATGCCACGGGGAGATTGATGAACTTGAAAGTCCAAAGAAAGAAACTTTAAGTTCACCCATCATTTACATTTTAAAATTGTTTTTTCATTAAGATTGCAAATCTTTTTGAAAAATTCTGGATATGTTGATCCAAAAATAATGTATCAACATATACTTGAAAAAGTAATATGTTCTCCCCCATGGACGTCAGTAAACAAAGTTGGGTCAATTATACCTTTATTGAACCCATGTTCAATTAGAAAAGAAGACAGTTTGTTATACCATGCACGAGGTGCTTGCTTAAGATCGTACAGAGCTTTTTTCAACCTGTAGACGTAATTTGGAAATTCAGAATCAATAAACCCTTCAGTGTTGGCTGATATAAACTTCTCTTTTTTCTAATGACCATTGAGAAAAAGCCGATTTGACTCCATTTGAAAGATAGGTGATATTCAGAAATGAGCAGCAAAAGCAATGAACATCCGAACAGCCTCAAGACGAGCAACAGGAGCAAATGACTCCTCAAAATCAATGCCTTCTTCTTGCTTATAACCTTTAGCCACAATACGAGATTTGTTCCGAACCAACAATATTTAATCTGCTGTCATCGCGTATACACCAAAGCCATTTGAGAGCAATAACATTCTTTCCTTTGTTGTGGAACCAATTCCCAAACTTGAAGTCTTTCAAATTGATTCAACTCATCTTGCATGGACTCAATCCAACAAGGACGGCCATGTAGCATCTTGATGTTCATTGGTTTCAATATGTTAACGGTTAATGCATACATGCAAACCCAGAATGCGGTAGGGTAGCCGTTACTGCTGAATTTTTACACTAGCAGTACTAACCTCAGTTAGTACTGCTGTGTTCTTAGCTTAATTTAAATAAGTAATTTTAGGATCTAGCTTATCAAATTCAGTAGGATTTAAGTTTTAATATAGCTTAATTCATTTTAAGTCTTGATTTGCAATTTCTAGCTTATTTTCTTAGTTTAATTTAGCTGTCAAAAGTCATAAAAAGCCTGAAAATTCCAAAAACAGTAGGAACTTAAAGTAGAGTCTAAACTTGTTAAATTAGCTTATAAGTCTAGATTTTATAGCTTATTTAGATGGATAATAAGTAGATTAATAAGTTCTTAAAGTTTTAAAGTCTAGTTTAGCTTATTAAGTTTTCTAGTCTATTTGGAGTTTGTGTTACCTTGCTTATTTCCTGAGTTTGCTTGTTTCATGCTTAATTTCAGTAGTTTAAAAGCACTTCTAGCTTAGTTTTCTTTGCATTTTTAGATTAAGCACATCATAAGCTTTCTAGATCACTTTTCCTTTTTAGAATTAAGCTTAAATTGAGTAGTTTATAGCTAGTTTAGTAAAGATAAGCTAAAAGGCCTCCTTTCTGAGGTCAGTTTAGAAATAAGCTTTTATTGAGCTTATTTGTGAGTTTCAGTCCTAGTAGCTTTTATTAATTTTGTTCCCACTAGCTTCTTTTACAACTTTGCTTCTTTGAGTTTTTCATTTTAAGCCCGTTAAAATTTCGAATGCTTATTGGACTTAGTTTGTGATCGGGGTAGATTCTCAGGGTAGAAAGTGTAACTTTCAAATTTAGTTGTTTACTAGGTTGGCCCTCCGTTAGTTTGTTAAGTTTCCCCGATCGTCTCTTAGATTTTTGCATCATTAGTCCATTAGTTAAGTTTTCAATTAAGTTTACTAGTTTTAATTAGTAATTAGGTTTAATTTCTTAAATAAAAAGTAAAAATTAGGGCTTAAATTTCTAGAAACCAAATCAAATATCTTTGCTTCATTCAAATCAGGATCCGAACCTAAGCGTGGTTTCAATTTCACTAGTCATTGGGGATAAAGTCCGGGTGATCATATTGCCCGGTTTATTTCATAACGTATGTTATATATACTTTTTTTTAATCTTTGTGAGTGGAATTGTCCAAGGGATACTTGGGGATTTCCTTAATTTCTCTATAAGTATATTATTTTATATGTATGTAAAATAACAATCATAGTTCCTCTTCAAGTCGATGTGGGATGTGTCTACATATACCCTTTTCCTTTTGTCCTTCTTGAAAAAGATTTGGTTATACAAATTTTATTCAAATGCACGTGTAAAAGAAATTAAAAATTGTACGCATAACACACGGGTTATTACGTTTTCTTTTCTTAAATCAATTGAAACTTATAATCTTTAAACACGCACGTGGAGCTAAATTTAAGCAAATATCGAATACTCTATAAGATGAGCTCGAGCTTAGAGCGTGACGACATCAAACTTTCGAGCCAAACTCTATTTGACATAGAACTCATCCTTGTTTTGTACAAACCACATCACGTGTAATTAGTGAAAATTGACAGTAACTTGTTATTCCTATAAATTTCAAAGTATGTCTTTATCATTGATAAACAGAACAATTTTACCCCAACATCCATGGTTTGCCAATGTCGAATGTAAAACCCTTATAGAATTGAGTTTCCTATATTTAATGTGTTGTATTAATGACTCAACACAAAATAATTTTATTTCAAGTCGACACAAAAGAATATTATTCCAAAGTGGGAGTTACAATTATAAAAACAATTGGCTCATTAAGTAGCTTCATTTTGCAAGTAGTTAAAAGAGACCCTTCATATCTTTCTAGAAGGTTACATACTACATATTATGTGTATAAATAGTTTACAACAAAACCTCTCACTCTCCACACACCACAAAAAAGTCTTCCACCACCAATCATCCCACCTACCATCAGGAATACACCAGACCACCCACATCCCTCCACCACCGGTAAACCCGAACCACAGGTGAACCCCAGCCACAACCAAAACCCTACCACCATCACCGAGCGCTACCACCAAGAGTAACCACCACCAAAACATCTACTTCACAATAGGGGTTTACAAGCTTTGAGGTTTTTTTTTGTGTTTTTGGTAGATCTATTTATAGTAAACAAGTTTTAGATGCTTTATTATATGGATTTGTAGATAGTTTTTTAAATGTTTTTACCTTTTTTTTAATTCCAGCCGTCACTTGCCGCTGCCAACCATCGACGTCTTGCCGGATATAGCTGCGATCTCATCCCAGAAACTTTGCTATCGAAACATCCACAACACAAAAGGTATTGCTATGTCTTGAGATTTTGAGTGTTTTTATTAGATCTATGTATATTAAACTAGGCCTGAAAGATTTCTTATATGGATCTGTGGATTTTAACTATGAATCTTGGTCTTTTAATGTTTTTGAACATATTTTATTTCAGCCACCATCTCCCTCCGATAACCACCGTCGCTGTGGTTGTTGTTGTTTTGTCCGGCCGCCACTTGAACTATCGGTGTTGCAAAAAATGCATGCTTCATTTTTTTCCAAAAGTTTGTCGTTAATGTTATCTATTTCGTTATAAAACATGTCTAATACTTTTTCCCAAGTTTATGTAATTTTGTAATAAGCTATGTATTTGTTTTTTTGTTTTAGATTTTAAGTTTTTATGGAACATTATTTGTGACTTTGCAATATTGTTTTAGTTTGTTTGTTAGTTAAAATGTAATTAATTGTGGAGGCTTTATGTTTGTAACCAAAACTTTTAGAAAAAGGGAATTGTTCGCAGAAAGGCAAGAATAGTGGTAGATCAAATGTTGTAACCCATGCTTTGAAAAGTGTACAAGTTATTCTCTAAAGTCTTATACAGTATTCAAAAGCATTGATTGCGATTTATTTTTGTAACGTAAAGCATTGATTGATTGTGATTTATTTTAGTAATGAAAATCATTGATTGATTGTGACTTGCTTTTGTAACGGAAAACATTGATTGTGATTTATTTCAGTCAACAAATCAATGTTCATCTTAACATATAATAAAAAATCGGTTATGGATTGAACGGAAGTTGAAAAGGTTGAAAAATAATTGATGAGTTAACCTAAGCAAAAGTTCATAATAATAGATAAAAAAAAGTTTATACATAAGCAAAATTTTATATTTTTATCGAAAAACAAAGCCCGTGCATCGCATGGGTATGAATGCAAAATGTAGTTGACAGAAAACTTAAATAGGCGATAGGATTTGGAGGTTAAACTTTCATGTGGCTTTGGAACAAACGTTGAGAAAGAAGATTGGCTCAATTAATTAGTGTGTTAATTTAATAGTTCGATTTTCCACAAAACCAATCCTGGTGCAACGCACAAGTGTATCCCAACCTCAGTGATAATATAAAACATGGAAATGGAACTTTAAATGATTTCAGTCTTGACTAATGATGTTCCTGAATAAATTTGAAAAGAAAATAAAAATACAAGAACATATTGAAGGTTGAAGATGAACAGGGTAAATTGACAAACATGATCAGGCTATTTAACAGACCCATTTAACGGACGTTAGCGAAAAAAACATAGGGTATTAGAAAATGTGAAACCCGTTTAGTTGAGCTCGCAACAGGTAAGTTTAACTCGAAAAGGGAAACACTGCCTTTGTTTATACGTAGGTGTCGACTTTGGGATATTTTGCTATTGTAGTGACTTTGTTGTGTGAGTTGAGGTCAAACCAAATATAGTATCATTTTACGAAGTTAATCCCACGTTTGTGTTAGAATATGATATCTTTAATTATGTTGGAATTCATCATGTTCGAGACTAAGGTTTGGTTTGGTACTAATCACCGTGAACATTAGAAACAAGTTGGGATTGTTCATTCATAATGGCTTAGTATTGGTATATGTAAGAAACTTACGAATTTCTTGTTCATTTTACCTTTGCGTAAGTATGCTAATAAACTCATTAGGATGTGACTATACTTGCGAGTTTCTTATTAATCGATATGTCCGTAGATATACTAATATGATTATAAGATTAAACAATTACCATCCTCCGCACCTATTTTGAAGCCTAATTACCACATACTTTTTTTTGCTTGGGAATAGAGTTTTGTACTCATCACCATAAACATTAAAATGGGTAAAACTAAAAATTAGAATTGTTAGTAATTTTTAATGACTTCTTATATGTTTATATTACATGACTTGTATGTCATATTAGCTAGTATCAGACGCCATATATATATAGTTATCAACTCCAATTTAGAATTAAGATTGCCACATGTGATACTATATAAAAACTCGGGGTAATGCGATGATGTGATAATCCTGGATAATTCCCTTATATCGTGTAATGATATTCCACTTTTCGTATAAAGTATTTCAACCCTTATCAATGCTTGGGTTGCACGAAATCTTTATCGGGATAATATAAGGAGTATAGCAATTTATGTTCTAAGCACAAGAATCACAAATCAAGAAGATTAGAGGAAATGTATATGTATTTTCGTTCTTATGTTATGTCTCCTTCTATCTCAAGACCAAGTAAGTTCCTGTGTATATATTACAGGAAATTAGGACGGTTACGGGAAGTTAAAATTGGTTAAAACCGAATTTAACCAACCTTCTGACACACTTGTTATGGCGTAACCATTTGGGTTATAGCGTAACCATCTTCATGTCATACTTGTTACAGCGTAACTATTTTGGTTACAGTGTAACCAACTTCATATCATACTTGTTACTGCGTAACCATTTTTGGTTACAGTGTAACCATTATTTTGGTTACGGTGTAACAACCTCCTGTCTTGATAGATTACATGTTAGCTCAACAAGCGTGCACTCCACACTCCCCTAACTTATTACCGAGCCAAACATGAAACCTCATTGGTCTCTAGTAAATCACCATTACACAAATGGCGTCGATGACACTAAAATCACCAATAAATCCCCCCATATTTTAGTGTAATCCTTGATTTACTAAAACATATATAAAGATATATGCAATTATGTTTAAAAAAACACAACGAAAGAAACAAATGCATAAATGAAAATGTCTTGCGATTGAATTTTCACCTTAGTATAGTACACATTCCAAATATTCAAAAAATAGGGTGTCGTAACGATTGAACCCGTCAATCCATTTGAATACCTGAAGATACTATACATATTTGTTTCTACAACTATCATACAAGTTATTTACTTGACACTTTACAAGCCATGTGTCCCAATCCATTAATGAACATATAGAAAGCTAAATCCAAGCTTCTGGAAGCGGCTAAACTTCATGTTCACATAGGTGGTCCCTTTTAGTCATGCCCTGCCTGCACTTTTCAAAAGAACCATTAAGAAGGTAAACTTTAACCTAACATTACTTGCAGGTCTGAACACAGCCTTGGGATAAATACATGTGTTTCAATCTCTAGCTATGAGCTTTCCACATTGAATTCAGCTTTTAATGTTGTATTAGAAGGGAATTGGGTATCTCATAAATAGTAGATTTAGATGGAATTTAATCTCATCCCTAATATTGACTTAATCACTTATTCCCTAGCTAAACCTTTCATCAAATGGCTAGCTAAATTACGTTGCAACTTTACAATCTCAATAGAGATCACCCTTTTATGATTTACTTCTTAATCATACTATGTCTAACACCTAAGTGTATAGACTTCCATTATACACCTGACTATATGCTTTAGCCATCGTGAGAACACTATCACATCGGATATGTTATTTGGTGTTTTTTTCCCCTTTTTTTATTGGGGTTCGGCCATATTGGTATATCTCATTGCATCAAAGTTCTTAGCCATTTTGCGTCTTTACCAACAGCATCTAATGCAACAAACTCAGATTCCATAGTCAAACCAGTGATGCATGTTTGCTTCTTGTAAGCCCATGAAATGGTACCTCCCCCAAGCAAGAACACCCATCCACTTGTAGAAAATGAATCTTCAACATGATTTATCCAGATAGAATCTTGAATAAGCTTCTACACCCCTGAAGGATATCAAAACATATGATTAAAACAATAATCCTTAGTACCTCTCTAGTACTTCAATTCGAACTTGTTATTGCTTCTCAATGCCGGTCTATGGATTAATAGTAAACCTACTCAATCTCCCAACATATTAGCATATCAGGTTAGTAATGTCATAGTCATAATCTAGGCTGTCAATAGCTCTTAAGTATTCAAGCTGATCTACAGGTTTCCCTGTATTCGGCTTAAGCTTTTCTACCGGATCCATGAGAGTATTCACCGGAGAACAATCATCACGATTAAACTTCTTGAGTATTTTCTCAATATAGTGAGATTTTGTAATGACAATCCCCTTAGCTTTACTTTAATATTTATACCAAGAATAACGTTTGCTTCTCCCATATCTTTCATTAAGAATTTTGAAGAGAAAAACTTCTTAGTTTCATCAACTTGATTTTGGTCAGTATCGAAAATCAACATGTCATCAACATATAACAAATTATGACACTTTACCAGAGCTATCAAATTTGCTATATAACACTTGTCGGATTGGTTTAAAGTGAAAACAATTGACACACCAACCTCATCAACTTGATGCCACTGTTTAGGTGCTTGTTTTAGCCCATACAATGACTTAACCAGCTTACACACCTTATGCTCATTACCTGACATAACAAATCTTTCTGGTTGCTTATATACACTTCTTTATTCAAATCACCATTCAAGAATGCTATTTTGACATCCATTTGATGGATCACTAAATTGTGAATAGCTGCTAAAGCTACAAATAATCTAATAATAGTGATACGAGCAACTAGTGCATAGGTATTGAAGTAATCGATTCCTTCCTTTTGTCTAAAGCCTTGGATTACCAATCGAGCTTTGAACTTGTTAATTGTTCCATCGACTTTCATCTTCCTTTTGAAGGATCCATTTGTAAACCTAAAGGTTGCAACCAGGAGGTAAATCAGATGAACCAATGTATATTTTTCATAATAGAACAATTCATCATCAATTGCTTCTTTCCAGAAAGTAGCATCCTGAGATTGCATAGCTTCATTATAGGTTTTAGGATCCTCCTCTATGCTAAAGCAGTAAGAGTATTGCGATCCAATTTGATCTATTGATCCCTTAACTAAATATAGTTGAAAATCTGAACCATATGATTTAGCTTTCCGAACTTCTTTTACCTTTTAGAAGGCTCTAGGATATCACTTGTACATCATTTAGTATGATTCTTTCATTAGAGATTCTTGCACATTTGGTATAATGTCTGATTTTAGGTCACATGAATCTTGAATCAATCATATCAACATGTAAGATTAGAGAGAATGAGGGCAAGTAAAGGAAAAAATTCAAATCTTATTATAGAGGGAAAATGAGAGTTAATTACAAGGGCATCACCCTCTAAATGAGATTCGAGGGCTATTTAAGGCAATGGCGAGGAGACGTCCCTTCTTTTTTCCTAACTGTCAATCCTAGTCCCTAGCTTTGGTTATTATGCTATTTTTACTTAAAAACATATTTTAACTTTATTACAAACTATATTAAACTAAACAAAATAAAGTCTAATAAACAACAATATATAAAACCACATAATGTTACTTTTCAATAAGCCTAACAATCTCCCTAGGGCGTCGAATATTTCTGGGTGTTCCCTCCTTGGTCCAAGTGGTCTTCCATTCACGTACATCTCCCATCTTCTCATTTGATCTCGATAATTCAATCGAACTTCAATCTCTTCTTCAAACAACTTAAGAAACTCAACTTCATTCATTTGTGAGTTCTTTTTGCACATAGCCATACTTGACATCATTATAAATCTTTATGTCCTTCAAGCGTTCTTCTCAGTGTTGCATCACAAAACTTATGTATCTCTGTATGTCTCATCACCCTTTTCTCTTTCTTACTGTTAGTGTAAATGATTCCAAGTAAATTTATGGGCTCATAGAACAATAGGAAAACAAATCATATTCTTTAATTCCTGGGAAATGTAATTGTTGTGCATGTGAGATTAAATCTTCTGGTTGATAG
This sequence comes from Tanacetum coccineum, assembly GCA_026074375.1. NCBI lineage: Eukaryota > Viridiplantae > Streptophyta > Magnoliopsida > Asterales > Asteraceae > Tanacetum > Tanacetum coccineum. The sequence continues at coordinate 28,904 of BQNB010006572.1, read as the reverse complement.
TTTTCGATTACAAGTTGAAATCATGCACTCTTTCACTTATCACTGAAATCTGTTGAACACTCATTGAGCCATAGCAATCCTGTATTAGCATAATCAGGTACCTTGTTATTCACGATCAGCAGATACATGTCTTCAATGTCATTCTTATTGAGGTTCTTGTAATCTGGCTCGGTTATTGACACTATGCAATCATTAGCTCTTCTTGCCACAATCTAGTGATTAATTTTATGTTCATGACCCAAAAATACCCAGTTTGTCTTGATGACTTAATGATCTTAAAGTTTGAATACGATCTCTTCCTTCGGTTTCACAGGTTCTTTCTGTCTCATATATGTAGGAGAATCTTCGCATGAGGATTCTTCCAGTTTTCAACACCATATCTTGCATAAGGATTAAACTTCTTTATACACTTATTAACCCATCTGGAAGTCCGTTCTTCAATATCATCATCATTGAAGACAATTGCTGGAAATTTATGAAGTGACAAATTATTCTCAAGACATGAATTTCCTTTCTTAGTACATAAAGGTCTTGATTGATCAGAGAAGTACTGGAGCTTCAGGTTTCTTTGACAGCTTTGAACTAATGGTTGCTTGGATCCTTTTCATGGAATGCGGAGAGAGACCAATAATTTCACTTTTGTTACCCAAAACAATGTCCTTTGCAAGAATTTCTTTATCTGATTCAATGGTGATATGATGTTTCATCTCCTGACGACATATTTGTATTGCAATCTCATCCGCCCAATCTTCTTCAGCTTAGCTCATCAATTATCAAAGATATCTCTTCCATGATGTCTTGTGTTACTTGCTTAGTTGGAATCTCATCATCAGCAGGAAGCATAGATCAGTCTCAAGAAATCAAATTCATCATCTTGTTCTTGATTACCTAAAGTAGAAGGACCTGGTTCCTCTACATTAACTTGTCCAGACGATGACTCTCCAGATACATATGCTTCATACTCCGATGTCTTCTGCCTTTTTGCACTATTCTCCCCCTCAGGATGAGCATCATCATAAGGATCGTCCTGATCTCTTGTGCGAACGGCAGAAGATCTACAAGCAGTTTGTGGTACCTTGACTCAGCTGTCTCCGTAGCAGGGTTAGGTGACCTAGGGGCGCTAGGTGTCCTATGCGTTCCCTGGGTAGACTCAGTAGGCTGTGACTGAGTCAGAGGAACATCTAGCCCAAACACCTCTGCATACATCTTATAATGCTCCGTAAGCTTCATCTCATCTGTGATCATTCATGCTGGTATCCGCATCCCAACCTTATTCTTGTTTCTTCCTGAAATGAAGATATTCTTCATAATATCATCATCTTGAAGATTGTGATAAGCATCTCGAGCACGTCTTGAAATGTCAGGAAAGATAGTCATATAATGATTGATGATGATCTTCGTAAATCGTGGGTATGGGATCAAAGTGGCAGGATGATGAAGCGAATAGTAAATGCTTTCCTACATTAACTCCGCATAATCTACATGAATGTTATTGATAAAGCAGTATAACATTTGCATTATCTGCCAATGGGCGGTAGGTCCCATTCCCGTACACGCCGTGTAGTCATGCACTTGGAGATTATCTGCATAACGTTGCCAAGGCGGTATGTTTGTAGAAGACCAGATATTTGAAGTAAGAAACAGTCTTGAGTTCCATTGTAAATCCCAACACTTGTTTGTAAAATGGAACCATATCAGAGAATGATGGTGGTGGCACAAACGAAGCATGATTGTTATCATTTGCTTGTGGAAGATGAAAGATTGTTCAGAAGTCATCCAGAGTAAGTGTAAGCTCTTTTCTATCCAGCAAGAACTTGAGTCGATGCTTTGATCCGTCTTCTTTTAAAGTATGCGAGAACTGTGCCATATAAATCTAAGGTACAGATGCTGAAGCTGCAATGATGAATCTTAACGGATGATTCTTAATAATATTTATCAGAATCTTGCTCTCTGTGATGGACATTTGACATGCTCCAAATAAACACTTCTTGTTTGCATCAATAAGGTCATTTATCGCTTGTTTGGAGGACACAGTTCATCTGGAATGAACATCAGCTGCATGTAGTTATGCCATGATGTAACTGAATGATACCAATTGATGGTGTTAGGGAAACAAATAATTCTTTTGACATTTTTGTCTTTTTCCTCTCTGTCTGTTTTTATATGTTCTGGCAATTCGTTTTGAACATATTTTTGATCTTTTTTTTCTCATGTGCTCATTCTTGCTTTTTCTAGCACATGCCATACGCTTTATTCGAATTATTCTTTTTATTTACCATTTTTTTGTGGTTTCTGCATGTCTTTTGAACAGCTTTTTGATTTTTTTTTGCGTATGGAATTAGCTCCTCTATTCCTGTTTTAGAATATCCTCACCAGAAATTCTTTGTGACATGATACTCTCTCAAGAAGGATGAAGATTTCTCTTTTGATTTGAATAAAGACACAGTTATGAAAAAAATTCAGAGAATCCTTCAAACTTCTTAAAATTGTTTTAAGAAAGAGTATCATTTTGACACAATAACAGATTTTGAGAACTTTTTCAAAAATCATGTGACAAAACTTTTCATGATGTTGATAATATTGAATAATGTAATCACAAACCCACAACTGAATGGACACTAAGTCACTCACTCCTCATTCTGTTCATTGCAGAAAACGGCCGTAGCCGGACATGACTTAGTCCACTTAAACAATTAAGATTTGAAATTAACATATTCAAGTTATAAAAACTTTGATTCTTTCACATTTGATTATGTGAGCTTAAACCCATGAATACAAAACACATATAATTCGTATAATTGAATTGAATGGACACTAAGTCACTCACTCCTCATTCTGTTCAATGCAGAAAACGGTCGAAACCGGACATGACTTAGTCCACTTAAACAATTACGAATAGACATATATGATCCATAGCATAGAATTCATGAAAACTTGTTTCTTTGCCAAAATTATTTGTCAGATTTTCAGCACACTAGAAACTGATCGTTTTGTTTTTCACAGACATTCACACAATAAGCATTACAATCATGAAGCAACAACATTATTACATATACAAAACACTTTCACAAAACCACAAACAATTAAACTGATTTTCACCATTAACCTTTACTGAGTTTTGACTTTTGTTGACTACCGAGTTTGACCAGTTGACCTTACCGATTTTGACAATTAGACTTTTTACTGAGTTTCAAAAATAATGACTTTTGTTACCATAAACTCAATATCATCTAAGTGTTTAAATCATTGACAGATTATAACCTGTGCACAAAGAACTAAACTCGGTAAAATAACAGATTCGGTAATGTACTACCAAGTTTAATCAAAACTCAATCCTAACCATTCTATGATCATTTTATGGCCTTAAGTCACTTTTTACACTAAATCTAAGCCTAAGATTATGCGCACAATATCATAAGGTACAAAACATTATCATAACACAAACTCGGTAAACCTCATCTTTACCGAGTTCAAACTCGGTAATCCCAAATTACTCAAAAACACCTAAGACATATATATCCACTTACGTTTGAGTAAGAAGTGAAATTACAATCGTTGTAATGAACTTAGATAGCGTAAAACAGATTTCTACTCAAACTCAGTAAAAGGATTCGGTAAAAAAGAAAAGTAAAAAATGAAATTAAAATCCTTTATATAGCCACCGAAAACAGTTTGGAAAATTGACATTTTCAGTCCCTGTACTTAACTTTTACCGAAAACTGTTGAAAAATTGTCACATTCAGTCCCTGTACTTAGTATTTACCGAAAAATTTTGAAAAATTTACACATTCAGTCCTTGTACTTTAGCATTTCCAATTTTTTGTTTGTGAATTTACACAAACTCCCCCTTAAACAATGAATCTTTTCAAACACTCCCCCTTGAAATAACAATTATGTAAAATTCATAGTCCGAAAATGAAAAATTGTTACTTTTTCAACTAAAACTCCCCCTCGAAAATATAACATTTCCAAATTTAGTCATCATGAGAGTTTATTATCAAAAAGATGTTTGTGAATGAAAATTGTAAGAACTCCCCCTTGGATCATGATTCTGTATTTTGCAATGTAAAATGTTTTAATAAGAAACTTGGAATCATGAAACAAAAGATTGTAATTCTTTTATTTATTTATTTTTTTAAATTTTGAATTTTTTTCTTTTGTTTTTGAAATATTTATGTACATGATTGTGATGTATGATCTTTTCACGAAGATAACTTTGTCAGACTTTCCAACTGAGTTGGAGTCATACATCTCATACCAATGCGATGAACTAGATACTCAAAGCGTTCTTTTGGAAGCGCCTTAGTAAATAGATCCGCTAGTTGGTATTCTGTTCTGACAAAGTAAATTTCCACAGTACCCCTCTCAATGTGTTCTTTAATAAAATGATACCGGATGTCAATGTGCTTTGTCTTAGAATGTTGGACTGGATTGCATGAAATAGCAATGGCACTCTTGGAATCACAATACATCGTAATCCGATTGTATTTAAATCCATAGTCAAGCAGTTGAGTATGCATCCATATCACTTGAGTACAGCATGCAGACAATGACACATATTCAACTTCTGTAGTAGACATCGCAGTACAATCTTGTTTCTTTGAACTCCAACTCACGAGCTTTCCACCTAAAAATTGCAATCCTCCTGATGTGCTTTTACAATCATCTTTACAACCTGCATGGTCCTCATCTGAATAGGCAATTAGTTCAAAACCAGAATCCTTTGGATACCATAGGCCCATGTTATAGGACTGTCTTAGGTACCGGAAGATCCGTTTGACCTCTTTGAGGTGTTTGAGCGTAGGTCGTGCTTGACAACGTGCACATACAAAAGTAGCAAAGTCTATGTCTGGTCGACTGGATGTTAGATACATAAGCCCTCCTATCATACGACAATAAGTCGTTTGATCAGTAGGAGTGCCTTGTAAATCAGCATCCAGTCTCTCTGTTGCCATAGGTGTGCTCATGGAGACACATTCATCTAGACCATGTTTCTTTAACAACTCTATTGCATATTGTGACTGAATTATGAATATGCCACAGGGATTGATGAACTTGAAGTCCAAGAAAGAACTTTAGTTCACCAATCATCAACATTTCAAAATTGTTTTTCATTAAGTTTGCAAATCTTTTTTGAAAAATCTGGATTTGTTGATCCAAAAATAATGTCATCAACATATACTTGAACAAGTAATATGTCTCCCCCGTGACGTCTAGTAAACAAAGTTGGGTCAATTATACCTTTATTGAACCCGTGTTCAATTAGAAAAGAAGACAGTTTGTCATACCATGCACGAGGTGCTTGCTTAAGACCGTATAGAGATTTTTTCAACCTGTAGGCGTGATTTAGAAATTCAGAATCAATAAACCCTTCAGGTTGACTGACATAAACTTCTTCTTTCAAAGGACCATTAAGAAAAGCCATTTTGACATCCATTTGAAAGATAGTGATATTCATATGAGCAGCAAAAGCAATGAACATCCGAACAGCCTCAAGACGAGCAACAGGAGCAAATGACTCCTCAAAATCAATGCCTTCTTCTTGCTTATAACCTTTAGCCACAAGACGAGATTTGTTCCGAACCACAATATTTTCTGCATCACACTTATTCTTCCAAACCCATTTAAGAGCAATAACATTCTTTCCTTCTGGTTGTGGAACCAATTCCCAAACTTGAAGTCTTTCAAATTGATTCAACTCATCTTGCATGGACTCAATCCAACTATGATCGGCCATAGCTTCTTTGATGTTCTTTGGTTCAATAGTGCTAACGGTTAATGCATACATGCAAACCTCAGAATCGGTATGTAGCCGTTGACGAGTCATAACAGGTTTGGATGGGTCACCAATAACTTGGTCTAGAGGATGATCTTTTGTCCAAATGTGAGTCGAGGGTTGTACTTGATGGAAATTCTGCACATTTGATGGTTCGAGATTCGTTGTAGATGACTCAATTTCCTCATGATTCAGAGAATCATATGGAACAAACTGTGTATTACCATCAAAATCAGCAGAATCTTCTTGATTGAATTCATCAGACTCTTGTAAAGAGATTGGAGAAGTTTGTTCGTCAGATGTTGTGACAACAGGAGGAGCCTCATGTGTGTCAACAATGATTGAAGATGTAGAAGGTGAGTCTTCTTGATCGTGAGTCGGTTGTGCAGCGGAATTGATGGTAGTATCAGAAGATTTCTGCTCAAAATAATCTTTAAACATTGGACCAAACAAATTATCCAATTCCTCTTTTAAAGGAGTATTCATTAAGTCATCTGATGAATTTTGATTATTAAACCGTTAAAGTTCGGGTTCTAAACAATCGTGTTTAGAAGCTATTGTTGTAAGCTCATCAAACTTGACAATAATAGTCTCCATAATCCTTTTGGTGCGACGGTTATAGATTCGAAAACCTCTTGATGATTCCGAATAACCAATAAAAACCCCAATGTTTGCTTTAGGTTTCATGTTCCCAAGATCATCACGGTCATTTGTCGGATAACACAATGAGCCAAACACATGAAAATACTCAACATTTGGCTTTCGTCTACGTAGTAATACTACGTTAAAACTTGTGTCCATTAAAAGCAAACAATGTTTCTCACCCCAAAGTATAAAGCATTTGAAAATAGGTAAAACGTGGGGCTATGAACTCACCTTAACAAGGATAAGCGATAATCACAACAACGATGATGATATAAGGAGGTCTAGCCGCGACCTAGATTAAATATGGGTATGACTTAGCATTCGGCAAAGTAAACAAGTAAAGCATCTATGTTCATCATTTAAAGCATCCAAGTGTGTTTGCGTTTTAGTAATAAAAGACTTAGATAAATTTATAACATCTTTGATAAATCTCGACACTTGCAAAAAGTTACTATTTATAGAAACCTTTCCTTTTTAGGAAAGTTTTTAGTTTCAAAATGTTAATAGCGTCCCCTATTTTCTTATGTTTCCATATTTTACAAATCGCTTAAACAAATCCTAAACCGCCTAACCTTATGTTTAAATCGCCTAAATGTCCATTTCGTACCATTTTTAATAATCCTACTTTTTATTAAGATCGGCATCTCAAATAACCTTTCATGACATTTCTAGTTGTTCTAACTAATTACCTAACATTCCTATATGTTTCGCTTGCATTTAAAATATCCAAAATCGTCCGAAAGTGCCCGAAAACCCATTTTACTATTCCAAACAGCACACTATTCATCTATGTTGCCGAAAAATGTTTCGAGTTTCATTTGGCCATAACTTGGCCGTTTTAAGTCCGATTTTAAAGTGTGATATATGAAAAACTATCTATTCGAAATAAGCTCTTCAAAAACTACTTTTATGCCTAATGAAAACATTTTTAAGTCGCTCAAAACCTCAAAACCATTTCGGGACAGCAAGGTTGTTTTACCGAAATACGACCAAAAATCAACCCAACTCGCATATTAGTGCCTAATCTAGCCCTAACCTTTATTCACCAATAACCAACCAACAAAACTAAACCTTAATCCAACCTAATCTCTATTGTTGCAACTCTCATCAACCCTCAATCTCACCAAGAACATGATATAAATCATAAACATAAAGTTGTAACAATTTTTACTTCCACTTTATAAAAGATGACAAAATATTAATTTATTTCTTTTGTGAAAATAACACAAACACATGGATCTTTATGAACAAGCATAGATCTATAAAGATAATAGATGAAACCAAGCAAAGATTCAAGAAAAACTTACAAATCAAGAAGAACAAGTAGTGAAAACACAAGATCTATACCCAAGAACTATAGATCTATAAAAACCCCAATTAATCTTGCAAACCCTAATTTTATAATTCTTGAAATCAAGGAACAAATGCTTCACAACACCTTAGATATGACTAGGAATAAACTTGGAATGATTGGATCTTGCTAGAAATCAAAAGTTATGGAAAGTATATGTATATGTATGTGTGTCGTGGAGTAAGGAGGAGAGGGAGAGAGATGTGTGTTTTTGTTGGTGACTTTGAAATGGAAGATAACCCTAAGTGTGAATATGTGATGGTATATATAGGCCAAAGTGCTAGGGTTTTTAGGGTTAAATGGCCAAGTAAGCAACCAACACACACCAAGGGTGTGTTTGTGTGTGGTTCGGCCGAGCAAGCCGCAAGGACCATCATGGTTCAATTTTTGTTGTCTTGGTTCATTCCTTAAGGCTTAAGCTTGGTCAAATGAAGTCAAAGGTATAAGTATGCATGTGATGTGTAAGATATGGCATGCATGCAAGCTACTTGGAAACAAATATGTCATTTTCCTTCACATGCATGACAATAATTCAAAATTTTAAGTTAGTGGAGCTTAAATGATTTAATTTCAAGTGTATGGTGACTTTGTTGTGGTTTTAGGCGTCCACTATGCCATACAAAAAGAGGTGAACAAAATTTTTAGGCTTACGGTATAATATTATCGATAACTTGAGTTTACACGAAAAGATTTCGAGTTTTCGGGGTTCCGTTTGGTCAAAAACGCGAAAAACGCAATTTAAAGGGTAATACCCTAAAATTAATATCGGAAGTGATTAAAAATTACAAAACACTCAGGAAAGCTAAAATATCTCATACTAAGCCTAAATTAATTAATAACCGATGTCGGTGTCCGATGACGTTTTTCAGTTTTTACGCAGTTTAGCTTCCCGGTAAACTGTTAGATTTAAACGTAACGTATAAAATTTAAAAGTAGATGACCGGAATGGGTTGGAATACTAACCGGGAATTTACGGGGTGTGACAGATACTCTCAACCCTCATTGGCCCGCATAGATCCATATGCATCAATTTCAGCTTGGAATGAGTACTTGGAACCAATTTAGGTGGATGAGTAGCTTTCAGGCTCTTTCCCCGCTCACAAGCAAAACATAAATGATCTTTGTCATATTTAAACTTCAAAAGACCATCAACCAAATCTTATTTGGTGAGATCATTGATGGTACCAAAGTTCAGGTGCGACAGCCGTCAGTGCCATAACCATGATTTAACCTATAGAGTGCCTTCTTTAGCTTATAGACATGACCTAGATGATCAGCATTGATGAAACCTTCAGGTTGACACACGTACATGTCTTCCTTTAACGAACCATGTAAGAAAGCAGTTTTCACTTTTCACATCCATTTGGAATACAATGAAGGATTTATGTGTCGCGTATGCTAAAAATATCCTAATAGCTTCCATCCTAGCAATCAAAGCGAAGGATTCTTCAAAATCTATTCCTTCCTTTTGACGGTACCCTCTCACAACCAGACGAGTCTTGTTTCTGATGATCGTGTTCTCTTCGTCATGCTTGTTTTTAAATAATCATTTTAAAGTAAGGGGTTTTATGTTATCTTGAGCAGGAACTAACACCCATACATCAAGCCTTTTGAACTAGAGAAGCTTTTCTTGGATTGAGTCAATCCATGCAGGGTTGGTCATAGCCTCTTTGACATTCTTGGTTCCATAGTGCTCATAGTTAGTGTGTAGATGCACATTTCAACATCGGTTCGTAACTAACTTCTTGTCAAAACTGATCGTGAGGTTTCTCCTATCACTTGTTCTAGAGGGTGATCCTTAGTCCACTAGTAATCATGTTGGTACGGTTGATAAAACGTATGCATGTTTGATAGATCTACATATTGTGAAGATGATGATTCATCAACACTTGTGGATAGTGGAGCAAATGGGTTCTCGAATACATCTCCATCAGACATAGCATTGGGAACATTATCAGCAACTGTTTTGGGTTAGAGTGGAGCTTGAGTATCTTGTTGCTGAACATGTTGTTGTTGTGATGGCTCGTCAACATCCTGTGAAGTGATTTGAATATTTAGAGACTGTGATGATGAATTTGTTGGTGTCGGTGCAAATTCTTCAACTGTTGTGGATGCATTTGGAGTTTGAAGATTCTGATTTGCAGGAGCAGTTCTTAGAGCTACTGACGGTTAACCACCAATATAATCATCATACATTACTTCAAACAGTAAATCCAATTCACGTTCAGTTGGTTTTTGAGATGTTATCGTTGACCGAGCATAAGTAAGATCGAGTCCTGAACTGATTTGTCTAGAAGTCATTCCTTGAAGCCCAAGTTTGAACTGCGTTGTTCAAAAGCTATAGCTGAAAGCTCATCAAATGTGATATTCATCATCTCCATGATCTTCCTTGTCCTTCGGTTGTAAACTCTGTAAGAACAGGAATTAGCAGAATAACCAATGAAAAAGCCTATATCACCTTTTGCACCAAGTTTCCCAATATCTTCACGATCGTTCTTGGGATAACAGAGAGCCCCAAATACATGAAAGAGATATCCAGTTTTCTGCCGTTAATAAGCTCATATGGTGTTTTTCCAAATCGTTGATGAATGATGGAGCAGTTTTGAGTGTAGCATGCAGTAGCAATCGCTTCAACCCATAAGAATAATGAAGCACAAGAAAAAATCAACATTATTCTAGCAGCCTCTACTAATGTTCGGTTTCTTCGTTCTACCACTCCATTTTGCTGAGGAGTTTTGACAGAAGACGATAATAATTGGAGCTTGTAGAAGGACTTGAATTTTCTTCAGGAAAGTCTTGATCTCTTCTGGTGCCTCATCTTTTGATCTGAGAAAGTAAACCCACTTATAACGGGAGTATTCATCCACTATCACCATAATATACCGCTTCCTATTTATGCTTTCGACTCTCATTAGCCACACATGTCCATATGAAGCAAGTGTAATCTCTGCTTTGAATTTGGAACAAGTTTGGGTTGGTGAGATGCCTTTTTGCTTTTTTCTTGCTCACATGAGGGACAAAGATGTTCTTTATGATATTTGAATTTCAGAAGACCGATGACGAGATTTTTTAGCAAGGTCATTTATGGTGTCAAAATTGAGGTGGGATGGACGTTGATGCCATAACCAAGACTTGGTAGAAGTAGCACGAGCTATGAGACAAATTAGAGATGCAGAGGCCATTTCATAGAGGTTGATGGTGTAAAGGTTTGCTCTACGATTTCCTTTCAACAAATCAACTCCTTCTAGATTTTTGACGAAACATGTGTTCCTTCTAAAGGCGACCTCTAAATCGGAATCACAAAATTGCCCAACCGAGAACAGGTTGTGCCCCAAGACCTTAACGAAATAAACCCTGGTAATCAAGATATTCCCCTATTGAAGATCACCATAACCTAAAATTGCCGCAATATGATCATTTCCAAATCGAATAGTTCCCATAAACTTCTAGGCGAAATTAATGAGATGCTTTAGATTCTCGGTCATATGCTTGGAGCAACCCGAGTCGACGCACATAAACAAATTTGGACAACCTGCCAAGAAAAGAAGTAGAATTTGGAAACCATTTTCTTGTATGTTCCTGAGGGTTAGAAGTACATGCATTATCACCGTTAGAGTTGTTAGACTGACACTCAAAGTCACTGGATTCAATTAATTTTCCTTTAAGGTCAAAAAGTCTTCCAGATGGTGACCACCTAAGGCAAGTTCTAGGTTTCCTAGGCTTAGGTGAAGCAAGTCTTTCTTTGGACCTTACTTTCTTAGCCTTCTTGACTTTTGGCTTATGTTTCTTTTGATGTGCAACATTTAAAACATTATCATTGTGGTTTTTATCATGAGAGTTCATGTCATTCACATAATTAAGCACACAGAAATCATGATTAGAAGTAATTAAACATTCCTTACACATAGCACACACAACTTCGGATTTATCATTCTGAATAGCAAGCTTAAAGTTATTACATTCAGATGACACATGTTTTTTATTCTTAGAAAGCAGTAAATTCCTATGGTGTTCTTCTACTTCAACTTCTTTATTCTTGATACAACTACTCTTAGACGTAGAGGGAACCCTATCATTCTTTGTATTGCTCCTAGTGTCACACCCTGCCAAGGCGGAAACGCGAGGCGTAACATCATGGATATCATCACAACACAATGGCGTCTATAAAGAGAATTCTACATGCAATAAATAAGCAAAGTATAGACACAAAGTGTCATAACAATACCCATAAAACTAATCCAAATCCAAAAGGCGTCTTTATTGATGAAACGAAAGTTCTCGCCAATAGAAAGACATGCAACAAGTACCCATAATTCAAACAAGCCAAGGCAGAAACGCAAGGCGTAACATCATGGATATCATCACAACACAATGGCGTCTATAAAGAGAATTCTACATGCAATAAATAAGCAAAGTATAGACACAAAGTGTCATAACAATACCCATAAAACTAATCCAAATTCAAAAGGCGTCTTTATTGATGAAACGAAAGTTCTCACCAATAGAAAGACATGAAACAAGTACCCATAATTCAAACAATGCAATATTCAAAACATAAAAGCAATAAACTCCATGATATCCTATGGTCTCTTTCTAGCCACTTCTCTCTATCTTATCCCCTTAGTGCTCACCTGAAAATGATGCTTAAACGTCAACATAATGTTGGTGAGAGTTATAGGTTTAAGACATGCCAATAACTCGCTTTGAAATCACTATGATAAATAAAACATAGCATAGCAGAACATACAACGAACTATCATACAAGCTAACATGCAATCATATCAACCCACATTGAGACGCTCATGCTCAAACATCACAAACATATCCCTATCCACAACAATGAGACGATCACGCTCACTATTAACAATGCACAACAATGAGACGATCACGCTCACTATTAACAATCCACAACAATGAGACGATCACGCTCACTATTAACAATCCATCAATGCCTTGAGACGGTCATGCTCAAGCACAACAATCCATATCATATTAGCAAGTAGCACATAACATACAATAGTCTCGTATAGCCCATGCCTCATTTAAAACACATTATCACAGTAACTAAAACATTTAAACTCATAGCATCATTTTCACCCCAAGAAAACATAAGAAAAAGGGGCTATGAAACTTACCTGATGCTTAAGCAATTTCCAAACTCATTGCACAAAACCATAAAATCAAACAAACGCATGTTACACGCGACTAAGCCAAAATGATTATGCCCATGTAACAATCATATGATGGATGTCTAAGGTGTTTATTTACCCTCATGGGTCACCCCGACACCATGCCCAACATTTATCAATTTGTTTACACACTTTTTCAATGTTCAACAATTTACCCAAAAACACAGAATTTTAGTGTCACTTTACCATTTTCTAAACCACACCTACTGACCTTTATAAATTTTAACAAAAATCACCGGTTCAATATCATGAGTTTACTATCTCCATGATTTTTCCACTAATTTATTTCCCTTCTTAAGTGCCCCAAATAAAATCAAACTTTTAACTACTCAGTTTTGGATCTGAACGAACACTAAAAAGTTTGGACCTAAAAACCATACTTAGACTCCAAATCAGAAGCTCTCCTTTGGTGGATTTTTAATAGACACATAGAAATAAACTCCTGTAGATTTTCTAATCCTAATTTAAATTTTAAGTGGAGGTTTTACACCCCGTAACCTGACTTAAATCTGACTTGAATTTATTGCTTTGACAACTTTTCTTGTAACCAACATTTGAATGACTTCCCGACCTTAAAAACTTTTGAGGCCAGATGTTCTGGAAACTAGACTCTTTGAGCTACAACCTAGGCTTAAGAATCAAATCAATTCATGCCTTTATCGCCTAGATATCATCAAAACAACACAGCCCTAAATTCTGCCAAACCCTAATTCAAGTTTTAACGCGAATTAAACCTAACCAATTACACCCATAAGCTTCTAATTAAACCCTAATCATTATAACATGTTTATTATATCATTAATTACAGATGTTATGAAACCCTAATTATCCATCATAAATAATTATACATGATTTAATTATAACTAATTTAACAAAAAGCTTAATTGAAACTACCTAAACCTGATTCTTGAAAAAAGATCACCTAGCTTGATCTTGAATAAATAAAATCTTTTTTTTTCTCTCTGCCCTTGAGTTCGATCGGTTAAAAAATATGGGGGTTATGAGTTTGTATTTATAGTGTGGGGAAAAGGATCTAGATAATTACCAAATTAGAATCCTAATTATACTAAAATTAGTTTTTCCCTTAATTAGATCCTACTAGGATTGGGCTTTATTCTTTTTTTTTTCTTTTTCTTTTTTTTCTAAAATTCGTATTTACTATTCATGTATAAAAAATATTTTTTTATCTTTTATTAGTTAATTAATTACCTTCAATACCTTAAGTTTTTATAAAAACCTAAGCTAATTTGGTAAACCATTTTGCTTATAAACTATTTTCTAAAAATAACTTTTCATTTCCAAATTCACTTTCTATATATGGAAAGTTTACTACCAACTTCCATATTTTAACCACATTATTCCTTTCCCATATCACACACTTCCTATAAACGCTTAATCCTTAAAACCAAGTATTGACCGTAGTCAATGAGCATCACACGTCTTTATATCCATTATCACCACACGTGAACGAATGAAATACTTAACACCAAACTTAAACACACTAAAAATGAGATGCCCATACACCTCAAAATGATATCAAGCTCATAATTAAATCACTTAGCCCACATAAATTCACATAGCACAACACTCTACACACATAAAATAATCTCTTAGCCATTTCAAAAGGTTTTAAACAACCTGCCCTCCAATCACGGTTAGTCACATTATCCCCTCCTTAATGATATCACGACCAGAGATTTAACAATTCAGAATTACAGCACGATCAACAAATAACTAAGGATAACTAGACTTCATATGGTCTTCGCGCTCCCAAGTGAACTCGGGACCACTCTTTTGAATCAAGTAACTTTCCACAAGCAAAATACCACAACGCTTTAAAACTCTTAACTTCCAAACGGTCCCATTCTAGTCTCTACAGGTTCCTCAACAAAACGAAGAGTTTTGTCAACCTTGATCTCATCCAATGGCACATGCAAACTAGCATCCGCCAAACACGTTCTCTGGTTGACACATGAAACGGTCATGAACTCCTAACTCAATTCACTGGCAATCTCAACCTAATAAGCTACGAGACTAATTCTTCAAGAATCTCAAATGGCCCTACATACCTCGGTGCTAACTTACCCTTTTTTCCAAAGCGAATTACACCTTTCCTAAAGGGCGACACTATTATAGCATAACCCGATCTCCAACCCTCAAACTCAAACGGTTTTACGCATAGTTATCAGCATAGCTCTTTTTGACGGTCTCTCACCGCTTTGACCCTCTTTTATCAACACCACTTTATCAGTCGTTTCTTGAACCAATTCAGGTCCAATCAAACTACTCTCTCTAATCTCTGCCCATAGAACAGGCGACCTACATTTCCTTCCATACAAAGCTTCAAACGGAGCACACCGAATGCTCAATTGATAACTACCACCAAAATTGATAACACATGCCCTTAATAACTTTCTAAATTCACCTTAATCATGCGTTTCACTTTTGTCCATCCGATTGAGATGCAAGCGTACTCAATCCAATCGCATCTCTAACACTTTTTGCAGCGTCTGCCAAAAGCACAGGGTAAATCGTCCACTAAATCTGAGTTAATCGTCATTAGAATTTCATTCCTTGCTATTATCTCATCAATATAAATCCTTGCCCACTTCACATCTTGAAATTTTCTTGTATAGCTAGAACATGACTAACTTGGTCAATCTATCGACCATCACCCAAATCACATCATAATCACTACTTTGAACTTGGAAATTTAGTAATAAAACTCATGGTAATTCTATCTCATTTTCACTCAAGTATCTTAGGATGTTGTAGCAAGCCAAAAGTCTTTGACATTACAGCCTTCGCCCTTTAAACAAATCCGACAATTGCTAACATAGGTAGCAAATATCTTATCTACACGTGGCTACCATACATGTCGCCAAGGTTAATAGTACGTCTATTGCGCTCCCCGGATGTCACCTATAACCTTGATGAGTGTGGCCCTCAACTATTACACTTCCTACAATGAGACCCAAATATGAATCCATAAAGTAAAACTCTCGTCTCCTTTTCTTTCCATCTGTTGCTCTAAACCATGTAGTATTTCTGTGAGTACGTTCTCTTACTTGAACGCCTCACATTAGGCTGTCAGTATCATTCCTCTTACTCCATACTGAATGGCCATAGCCATCGCTCAAACACGTCTAGGTTTCCGCTTTTGATCCTTCCTACTTATCTCATCAGTCAACCCATATATTCCTTACCTGGATGGTAATGCGAATTCATACACAAACTCACTATATAATTTAATCCATAAAGTACAACCATCATCTGCCCTCTTTATCTATATTAGTTCCCATGTCACGCAGCATTTCTGCTGGCGCATTCTCTACCTTGGACGTCTCACTTGAAGTAGCCAATATCTTATCCTTAACACTTGACTGGATAGTCATGGACATTGCTCTTACTCGTCTTAGTTTCACTCTCCCTTTTACTCAACGCATCAACCACTACATTCGATTTATCGAAGCGTCACACAAATCATTCTTCAAATTCTGGAAAGCCTCTTTTCGTTATGCGCCCTACTCATACTTCTGATTCCTCTCATTTAAGGAAGTAATGGGTTTAACAATCTTAGAAAAGTTTGCGATGAAACGTAGGTAGGTAACCTGTCAATCCTAAGAATAATCATATCCTCTATGGTAAACTGTAAGGGTACTGTCCCAATTCTTCACGCTTCACTCTTAGGGTAACACTTAGCATACAACTTCACCTTCCTCAGATAATCCCAACACAAACTGACAAGATGAACTCCATGGCTTCTCTTCTAACAAACTCAACTGGTGTTCTCCTCACGAAAAATGACTAGGTCGTATGAAACCCTTGTCTTGCAACTCTCGAAGTTGTTCAGACAATTCTTGCATTTCCAAGGGTGCTAGACGATATGGAGACTTCGCAACTGACGTCGCTTCATGAACCAAATCTATGCGGAACTCAACCTGTCGTTGTGGTGGTAATCCCAAAAAATATTTTAGGAACACATCAACAAAATCCCTCGCAACAAAAATATCACCCACTTTCAGTTCATCTACCTTCGCGTTCATTAAAGCTTTAGCGGCTCCTAAAGTGTGTACCCCTTGAACCCTAAGTTTCCTACTACTTCCAACGGTATTTCAACCACCTTCTCATGACATACTATCACAAACTTCCTCTTGGACAACCAGTCTATTCCCACAATCACATCAAAGCTTCCACGATTCAACGATATCAACGAACTCCAAGGGTTACAACAATCGAATAGGATAACAAACGAATATCGAGTCAAAGGCTAGAATGCATATAGGAGATTCCACATATGCAAGTAGACGTGGATCAAATGACAAGAGAATCCTTTGAAAGAAAGGATACGTATATGCACCGAGTGAAAACGCAACGAAAGAAAACCAACAAGCGTACCACGACAAATGAACACATAGAAAAAAAATCAATACCAAAGACGGAAATTCTGGTACCAATTATCGACTTTACTCGAACGACCAAATTAAATAATGTTTTTATAAAAATCAATTTAAAATAAAGAAGTTACTTTAAGTATAAAAATCATTTTAAAGAATAAATAAAATTGTTTTAAATGTAATCTTTATAAAATTCATTCTGGTTGTCATAAAAAAAATCTAGAGACTGTTATCTAATGGTGTATCGTACCTTACCACTATGAATCACTTTAAACCTGCTTTTTATAAAAAAAAAAAAAATCTATTTACAAAGATCATTTTATATACAATTTTCTATAAACACCAACACAATACTTCCAAAGGTTTTTTATAATTAGACATCAATTATAAAATATATCAATTATAAAATATGTTACTTAACAAAGGACACCATAATACCAAAAGGGATCTAAAACAACGTACTCGACTACTAACAAATTTAATGTTTTGAAAAATGAAAGCAAATACTAGGAACAAATACTCAAGCAAAGAATCAAACGAACTCGTACAAGAAAACTCATGCAAGACGTTACGTACCCAAAAGAAAACGTACGGTCTTATCCAAAATAACGATCGACAACGCAAACCTAAAAGCATCGATACTAACACGTCGCCAATGGGTTACGAAAACCAAGGGATATACAATCAAGGGAGTAATGATACACACTAATATGTTAGGAACAATTAGTGCTTAAAAGAAACGTTTGATACTCATACGAGAAGTCAATGCAACGAAAGAACTAACGAAACGCGCCTATATCCGAAAGAGCAGATTCCGAACAACCAATATACATCGAGACATCGAATAGGAAAAATCGGGTATCCTTACTAACAAAGTACGATGAAGGGATGCTAAGCTTAGACTTAGGAAATCCGAACAAGCAAGCAACGAAGCAACCTTTATAAAAGCAATACTAGGAACCGCAATGTACTAGATAGAAGAGAAACTTATACTATACAACTCAACTTACATAATCCTCCAATTAGGGTAAGAGAATAATTCTCTACCCATACTACCATCCTTATCATGAATACACATATCAATAAAAAAAATACACTACCATCTTACAACCAAACACAAATCAATGCAATCATGGTCACAAGTCTAACGTGTGTGATGCCTTTATAATTATGATAGCTACCATAATCTAAGTGCCATCTTTCACACGTGTACTTACTTCCAAGATTACCCATATCAATCATAATTCACATATAAGCACATATACCACATTGCACATCTTAAACCACTCCAACTTAACACATAAAAGATGCTCCATCAAATAACTACAGTACTCTATATCAAATTTAAATTGAAATGACATAGAAGTGAACGAAAGTCCGCAACGACTTCCAAAATACAGAATCATCCGAAAGTAAAATTAAATCAAAACCCACATGACGGGGTAAAGGACGGGATAAACTTATGCTGGGCCTCGCTTGGGTTTGACTTTGCCTCCGTAAGAATCACCCGACTCCGCGGGTCCAGCCCTATTACTCACATCTGACAAATAAGAAAAAAAAAAACAATCACCTAGCATATCTCCTTCGTTCCACAAGATGGCTTACTTATAATGTTTTAATCCAGTTGGGAAACGTTTTTTTCCCCAATGAGACTTCTTACGGGTGGGGGAAAACATAACTAAAATACTAAGAAAGTAATACATATCATATCAGATAGTGGTAGGCAAAATAACTAAAATGACAACTTAGCAAAATATAAAATATATAAGGCTAAAAAAATATAGGGGAAGCATAGCAGTTATATCATTAAACACTTAAGCCCTAAATGCATCTACATTAAAGACCCTAGTTATAGTATATGCTCACCACCTACTTCTCTATAACCAAAGCTCTTGATACCAATCTCGCCACCCCGCCAAGGCGGAAACGCAAGGAGTAACATCAGAATATCACAAACATAATGGCGTCTATAAAGAGAATTCATACATGCAAAATAAGCAAAGTATAGAACAAAGTGTCACAACCAATACCCATAAAACTAATCAAAATCCAAAAGGCGTCTTTATTGATGAAACAAAAGTTCTCGCCAATAGAAAGACATGCACATTATCCATAATTCAAACAATTCAATATCATACATAAAAGCAATAAACACCATGACATCCTATGGATCTGCTTTCTACCACTTTCTCTCTATCTTATCCCCATGATGCTCCACCTGAAAATGATCTTAAACGTCAACATAATGTTGTTGAGAGTCTAGTTTTTTTAGACACGGCCAAGAAACTCGCTTTAAAATCACTGTGATAAATAAAACATAGCATAGCAGAACATACAACGAACTATCATACAAGCTAACATGCAATCACATCAACACACTTTGAGACACTCACGCTCAAACATCACAAACAATAACCATGTCCACAACAAATGAGATATCACGCTCAACTATAAACAAATCCACAACAAATGAGACGATCACGCTTACAACTAAACAAAAACTATCCACAATGCCCTTAAGACGGTCCCCACGAGCTCAAGCACAACAATCCATATCATAATAGCAAGTAGCACAAAACATAGAAAATATTCTCGTATAGCCCATGCGTTATTTAAAACACATTATCATATAACAAAAATGATTTAAACTCATAGCTCATTTTCACATCAAGAAACATAAGAAAAAAGGGGCTATGAAACTCAACTTGATGCATAAGCAATATCAAACACCTTGCAAACACTAATAAAATCAAACAAACGCAGTGTTAACACGCGATTAATCCAAAATGCTATGCCCATGTAACAATCATATGGATGGATGTCAAGTGTTTAATTATCCTCATGGGCACCCCCGACACCATGCCCAACATTTACCAATTCGTTTATACACTTTTTCAATGTTCAACAATGTACCCGAAAATTTATAATTTTAGTGTCACTATACCATTTTCTAAACCACACCTACTGACCTTTATAAATTTTACCAAAATTCGCGCATTCAATATTATGAGTTTACTATCTTCACGATTTTTCTACTAATTTATATCTCCTCTTAAGTGCCCCAAATAAAATCAAACTTTTAACTACTCAGTTTTGGATATGTACGGACACTAAAAAGTTTGGACCTAAAAACCATACTTAGACTCCAAACAAAAGCTCTATTTTGTGGGGATTTATTAATATACACAAAGAAACTAAACCTCTATGTAATGGCTGGCTATACCAAATTCTAATTTTAAGTGGGTGTTTTACACCTCGTAATCTGACCTGAATTTACTGATTTGACAACTTTTCTTGTAACCAACATTTAAATGAATTTCCGACCATAAAAACTTTCGAAGCCAGATTTTTTGGAAACTAGACTCTTTGAGCTACTACCTAGGCTTAAGAATCATATCAATTCATGCCTTTATCACTTAGATATCATCAAAACAACACAGCTCTAAATTCTGCCAAACCCTAATTCAAGTTTTAACGCGAATTAAACCTAACCAATTTACACCATAAGCTTTTCTAATTAAACCCTAATCATTAAACATGTTATTATACATTATTTACAGATGTTATGAAACCCTAATTATCCATCATAATAATTATTACATGATTTAATGATAACTAATTAACAAAAGCTTAATTGAAACATACCTAAACCTTGATTCTTGAACAACAAATCACCTAGCTTGATCTTGAATAAATAAAATCTTTTTTTTCTCTCTGCCCTTGAGTTCGATCGGTTAAAAAAATATGGGGGTTATGAGTTTGTATTTATAGTGTGGGGAAAAGGATCTAGATAATTACCAAATTAGAATCCTAATTATACTAAAATTAGTTTTTCCCTTAATTAGAGTCCTACTAGGATTGGGCTTTATTCTTTTTTTTTTCTAAAATTCGTATTTACTATTCATGTATAAAAAATATATTTTTTTATCTTTTATTAGTTAATTAATTACCTTCAATACCTTAAGTTTTTATAAAAACCTAAGCTAATTTGGTAAACCATTTTGCTTATAAACTACTTTCTAAAAATAACTTTTCATTTCCAAATTCACTTTCTATATATGGAAAGTTTACTACCAACTTCCATATTTCAACCACATTATTCCTTTCCCATATCACACACTTCCTATAAACGCTTAATCCTTAAAACCAAGTATTGACGTAGCAATGCATGCACACGTCTTTCATATCCATTATCACCACACGTGAACGAATGGAATACTTAACACCAAACTCAAACACACTCAAAATGAGATGCCCATACACCTCAAAATGATATCAGGCACATAATTAACTCACTTAGCCCACATAAATTCACATAGCACAACACTTACACACATAAAAATGAACTCTTAGCCATTTCTAAAGGTTTAAACTAACCTGTTCAAATCACGGTTGTCACACCTAGACTGTGGCCTTTTGGTCTTGGCAGTGTTGTCTACTCCTATAGAAGATAAACCATTTGAGTCAGAATTAACATCTTTCTTAGTGATGACATGAGGTTGTGAAACAGTGATCGATTTTGTCCTAACGCTTGCTTTACCTTGTTTGTTAGGAACAAATTTGTCTTCCCTAAAAGTCTTAAAAGGATTAATCCTAAACATTCCTGGGGCAATCACTTTATGATTTTTCACAACTTTTGATTCTTCGGTGGTAGGTACCGAGTTTGAAGTGATTGGGTTTGACAAATCATTTGACTCAACAACCTTTAGAGGAACCCTAGTTTTTGAAAGTGGAGTCACAGAATAAAGTTTTATTCTTGAGGTTAATTGATTTGCAAACTTAGTATTCGCAGTCGTACCTTTAGTAGTGGTTGTTTGTTCAGAAACCTTATCAAATAACTGGGATCTTAACTTAGCATTTTCATAAGTCATATCATTTAATTTTTCTTGCAAAGAGTCAATTATGATTTTGGTTTGAGCCCGTGTCACATTGATAGAGTCAAAAAGGTTCTTGTACGTAGTCTTAAGATGAGCATTTTCTTTAGCATAATTCAAAACCTAAAACTCTAATGACACGTTCTCATCTTCTAGTTTCTAAGACAATGGATGAAGGGTATCTGATGCACATTGAGTATCCATACTCTTACCCTTGAGATCTCCCAACTGATCTTGCAACCGTTCGATTTGATGTTGTACGTTATTATAAGCTTTATCATACGAAATTTTGTCATATTTACATTCTTCACATTTTTGTACCAATCATTACAAAGTTTAGCATATTCAGTTTCCTTTTTAATGATACAGTTTTCAAACCTTTCTTTTGTACGTTCAAGCTCAGTTTGGAGATCAGATGATTCAAAAACAGTAGGACGTTGCACAATAAACATAATATCCTGACTAAAAACTGCTCTCAAGAGACGTTCAATTTCAAATTCCAAAGCCTTGTGCTTATCAAGAGATGCATTAGCTTCTTTTGCAAGAGATTTGGAGTCTCGAACAAATTTAGCTGCTTTTTTCAAAAATTGTATTTCGAAATTTTGTACTTTAGCGTCAACTTGGTTAACGATAGGGGAAATTTCATCTTTTATAATCTTTTGAACCTCTTGATGAGCTAAAGACGACCAATTGTGTATATCTAGTGTCATTTTTTGTTTTACAACACGTTGAAGAGTTACAATGGTGCATTTTACCTCATTAAGAAATTTCCGTGCAACACTTGGGGAAGTATCATCTGAAAAATCTTCATTAGGTATTGAAATAGATTTGGAAACCAAGTTAGAAACACTGGCCGTTTGAAAGTATTTGAAAAATACAACTTTTCATGTGACTTGGCCTTTTGAGAAACAAAAACCTCTGAAAGTTGGTTAATCTTTGCATAATTTGTCGGTTTTATTTTTTTGTTCAATTGTTTCATTTTTAAACGACTCTCTTGAGCAAGTTGTAGAGTTTCCTCCGAATCATATATACACAGCAGGAGGATCATGCTTTTCTAATAATATTTTGCCATTACACAAACTCTATTGTTTCTTCTGAGCTTGCTTGAGATAAAAAGGATTTTGATAACCTAGAGCCATTTTCTCTTCAGTGTGATAAAACGAGTCTGGATTTGGTGAAAGCATATGCATCGTTTGAATTGATTGACCCGTTTTTACCAAAATGTTATCTAATTCCTTTATCTTTTTCTCAAGCTGAATTTGTTTATCAAGAGGCTCGTCTTCACGTGTTTTGAAATCACTTTTCAACCTTTTATTTTCTTCTTGAAGAAAGGAAA
Source organism: Tanacetum coccineum (assembly GCA_026074375.1). Taxonomy (NCBI): domain Eukaryota; kingdom Viridiplantae; phylum Streptophyta; class Magnoliopsida; order Asterales; family Asteraceae; genus Tanacetum; species Tanacetum coccineum. Next base: position 5,336 of record BQNB010006572.1, on the reverse strand, counting down.
CCATTGACTTTTCTTTTGAAAGATGGTTATTTAGAGTTGCAATTTTCTCATTTAAAGTCGTTATTTGTTTAGCAGAACTTAAGTGAAGTGCATTTATCTTTTTAGTAAGACATTTTTCTTGATAAACAGACTTTTGATAACACCTTTCAAGCTTATCATATTTTTCTTGATTAATTTCAAAACACTTTTCTTGATTTTTATATCTAGCAAGCTCAGTGGTCAAATCGGCATTTGTTTCTTTCATTTTGCGATTGATCGTGTTGACTTTCTCAACTTCAGTGACTAAAATATTATATAATGATTCAAAGAAAGCATGTGTTTCCTTAACGGTAGCAGGATTTTGTTTTACTGTTCCCCCCACTATGTTCCACACTAGAAGCCGTAGAGATAACATTACTGTCATTCTGTTGAACTTGGTGTGGTTCAGTAATGGGCTCGAGTAGCTCAGTATACTGCTCCTCTTGAGTAAACGTATTAAATATCTCATTATTATAACAATTGTCATATTTTGTGTACCTTAGCTGATCCATCTGAGTCATATAAGGGAGCTTTATCAGTCTGAGTACCCGATGTCGATGCTTGTTGCAAATTAGCCATCAAGATGCAGTTTGCATTGACTTCCTCAATCTCATCAATATCCCCTGCTGCAGCCATCAAATCAAATTCTTTAGCTTGGATTTAGATCCTTGCTTCTTCCTTTTGAGCAATCAGCAACTGAGTCTGAAGATAAGCAGCATCCCTTCTCTTTGGTCTGACTATGCAGTTCCTAGCAAGATGACCCATTCCTTTGTAGTTGTAACACCGTACCTAATTTTCGTTGTTCCAATTACCATTACCTTCAGCCCGTGCTGCTACAACATTACCATTCCTATTCTGATTCGCATTTTGATTAGCAATCCTCGGAACAACAATAGTCCATTATGATTCCCAACATTCTGAATACTTAGATTCTGAACAGCATTCTGAACAACCCGATTCCTGACATTCTGTACTGCATTGTACCCATTCTGATTCCCTGTCATCTGCTCAGCATGCTGTCTAAACTGATTCCCACCATTACCTTCAACCATCTACATATGTCGATCTTGCCCCATATTCATACCTGGTTGTGCAATCTGTCTATTGTGTGGGTTGGAAGAAATTCTTTGGTTGTTGTTAGTTGGTGTAGAGTAGTTGAGTTTGAATGCCTTAGCCATTAGAACAAGTGTCATGTTCATACAAGTAATCTTTGATATGAGATGGGAAGGAACTTAGTGAGAGAAAGTAGAAGGAAGGATGTATTCTAGAGAGAGAAAGTAAGAAACATGTAATACATTGATGAAATGAGAATACAAAACCAACCAACACCCTCTCCAAGGCATGGAGAGGGTATTTATACCCTAATGATGGCCGGCCATGGGCCTTGATGGGCTTTCCATAGGCCTTGGGCCATGTTAGCTTATGTTACTAAACATATGAATAACTACGGGCTAAGACTAATACATATTGGAAGTGACCGATACTTTTCTTGTTTCGAACAATCTCCCCCTAAGGGAGGTCACTCCAATTTTCAAAACTTTAAACCTAGCATACTATGCTTCATCTTTAGTCTTCAGCTCATAAACTTCATTTCTTGATTTTTCCTTGTGAATATGTTGTAGTGATCATTAACTTTTTGGATCGAGCTTGTTCCTTTATCTTTAACTTGTATGTAAGAATGTGATCGTGAGCATCTTGAGATCATCAACCAAGCATAATCTCTTTGCCATCTTAATGAACTTTGCCATCGTGAAACTTGTGACTTCTGGACCGACATGCTCATACCTTTCTTGATTTTTTGACTTGAAAAGCTTTAATGTTGCATCTTTCTTGAAATTCTTTAACTTTAACACTTCGTCACTTCGAGAAAGACGTTCGGTATCAGAGTGACGGAAACTTCTTTGAAATTCTTTGACTTTAATACTTTGTCACTTCAAGAAAGACGTACGGTATCAGAGTAGCGGAAGTCTTGAAACATGTACTTGAGCTTTCATGATGTCTTTATGTTTGTCGGTCTGGTATGAGCATGTGGCTATGAATCTTGTGAGTCAGCGGGAAACAGGTACCTTCACCACCATCTTTAAGTTTCCTGCAATAAAACAGTTAGCAATAAAGCGGGGGGACGAATATGGCTTTGTCATTCGCCCGTGTTTGGTTGGAGTAACCTTCGAATCCGTGAGGATCGACCTGTGATCAGGTAGATTCAATTTAAGAAGAATCTCCTTGACAGGATTTCCAGCTGAAGTATAGAATCTTTCTAACACATGTGTATTAGATTCATCAAACTCAGCATGTTCTCATTA
>BQNB010006571.1:40340-83938 GCA_026074375.1 Tanacetum coccineum | reverse complement strand
AACTTTTATTCAAAACATTAATGTTTTGCATGATTTGTTATACAAAACCGCTTTAAAATAAGTCTTTCGGCCAAAAAAATTAAACAATATCACCTACTACATAATGTTTTTAACAAAAACGCATATATAATATGATGTCATCAATCTTTATTAAGAAGATCTTAATAGATCTGTTCCACATGATCTATTTCTTCAATGAAACTCAACAAGGTTTCAGTAGATCTACTCTTCCAAAGAAACTCAACAAAGTTTCATAGATATACTTTTAAACTCCATAAAATCTCAAGAATTATATCTAGTTTATAATTAAACTCTACTTGGTTTAAAATAAACTAAACAAGTCAAACAAACACTTCCACTAATTTAGTAAAAATGATGTATATAATCCGATATTTAATAATAACTTGTAGAATTATCATATCTTGGTTCAAAAAAAAATTCTTGATTTTATTGAACACGTTACAGTTATCTAATAAAATAACAAGTTGCATTTTATGAGATATGTTTCAAAGAAACTCCACTTGGTTTCAATGAATACACTCTAATAATCTAATAAAATAGCAACTTATAGTTTATGAGATTTGTTTCAAAGAAACTCCACTTGGTTCAAATGAATCTAAATTCGTCATGATTTGCAACCATGTTATTAACTGGCACACCAATTACATTTACAAGATTCACTAGGGTCATAATTGTGTTATTATTAGTAAACTTGTCAATATTTAAACACAAATACAGTTAAGAATTGTTAAAACAATTTGGTATCTAATAAACTTGACTTGGTTTATATAAACATGTACCAGATCATTCAAAGAAACTCAATCTTGGTTTCAATAAATCTCGGTTTAAACAATAACATAGGTAATAAACAAACTAAAAGATTAGTTTGAAAAAAAACATAGCATGGTTTCAACATCAACTGATTCAATAAATTGTTTTAAAAATCGTCTATCCATCTGTAACACCAAATCTGTTAAATAAAATTTTGTTTACTTAAAAACTGATTTCCCAAAGAAACACAATCTTGGTTTTGACCAAAAACAGTTTGTATAAAATCTGTTAATTAAATTAATCTGAATTTAACAAAAAGTGTTTTAATTCCGTTACACATAATCTGTCTTAAGATTGTAGGGAAACGGTTACACTTTTATTAAAATCCAGATTATAATAAATATAATAAACAATAAATATATAACAGAAAATAAATACAGACATACTCTTATAAAGATAATTAAATAAAACAATAAAATAACAAAAAGACTTACTAGATCACCAGCAAAGAAACACTCAAGAGTCGAGGCACGTGTTTGACACGCTTAACACTAAAGAGCCGAAAACACAAACAAGGAAAATGTTGAGGCTTGTAATGCTCAGAGTTTCCTTAAGAAAGATTCATCCTCTCCATGGTGCTTGAGAAATCATGAACGACTATCTCACGGGATACAACAACAATGGATAACTCAGTTGGCCTAAACGGGTTATCAAGGCGAACCAATACATGCCTTCCCTCTATTATGATCGGATACACACAAAGAATCAAAATGAATGTTAAATAAATGGAGAGTAGTGTGTTGTGTTTCTTGGTCTGTTAGGACATATAAGAAAAGCTCTCATTATATAGGCAAAGGAAATGAAAGAAAAAATGGTCAATTAATTAACAAAATTAATCTTACTAATGGCTCATGAACATAAAGTTTAATTCAGACGTTATAATTTGACTAGACATTAAATTTGTTCATAACTCCATTAGTATGTTTGATGACCATCAATTTTCATTCAAACCATAATTTGACCAACTTTTCCAACATAAAATTTTATACTTTGAAAACATATATATTTGAGACAAGAAAAACTGTTAGAAATTGGGTTTAGGGTGTGATGATAATCTTGGATATCTTCTCAAATCGTGACGGTTCACTTTCCGAATAAAGTATTTCGACACTTTAATTGCATGGGTATCTTGAAATCCTTATTGGGATAATTCAAGAAGAACACTTAGTTTCTAGGCAAGAGAAACTAAGCAGAACAAAGAGAAATTGTTATTTTCGTATATTAGAATGAGACCAAAGAATCTGTTAATAAACAAATTCTTATTGACAATTAATAGCAGCTGAAGTTGGTTAAAAACCAACAGTCACAACTGTTAGGCCAGCAGTCAGAATGTTTAGGAAAAAGGTGGGAAAAATGGGCAACCAACTTGGAGCACCAAATATACCGTTTGGGGTGTTGCCCCTTGACCCCTGCGTCTTTGTCGTAATGGAAACATATTGGCTCAAACGAGTGTGCACTCCACACTTCACTAACTCGCATCCAAGCATGATATGAAATTCCATTGGTCTCTGTTAATTCACAGTTACCTAAAACTTAGCTGATGACACTAAAATCACCAACAAAAACTCATCATTTGATAGATGTTTAGAGACTATGAAAGTCGTCACTAAGCGATGAATGGATGAAGACGAACAACCAGTCGTCGTTAACTTGTTTCAAATTTCGATGGATAAATTAAAAGCTAAGCATAGGCCAAAGTTAATGGGTTTAAAGTGTAAAACATAAAACTTAAACCTCATATTTATTAAAGTTCTTTTTGTTACTCAGTTTTATTTATCACATAACACACACTTTGACCTAATTACGGGTTCTTATAGGATCCCCATCGCCATTGTACACCAACACACACTTGAATTAATTAAAAATCTTTAAAAAATTGCAAAAAAGTATGTGCTGTTACATAAACAATCCTTGACTTACGTAGTTAAGTCTGCGACTGTTTTGTAACAAACAATTACATATATATCCCTTTAGTTTACTTGTGTCGCAAAATAATCCTGAGATTAGATATAAGAATTGTTTGTCTAACAAAACGTTAAATAAATAATCTCCATAGTTACCTACCAATTCCATGTACAATCTTTTCCCGCGTTCTCACATCCGAGCGCTGGTAGGAATATCCTTGTTGTGATATAATAGTTGGAATTTAATGTTGTAACATAAAAATTGCGAAAGCAGCTATTTGTTTTAGTCTTGTCTTGTGACTAGTGACCTATCTTGTGATAACCGGAGATTTTTTCTAGGTTATAGTATCCCAAAATTATATGACTATATATCTACATATTCCTATTCATTCAAATTTCTACAAGAAAACTCACACTTGACTTTTGTTGACTTATTTTACGCTAAACATGTCCGGTTTAACCGACTGTCAAATATAGAATATTATTATGAACAACTCACTTTTGAGTTAAGTTTCTATTTTCTAAACGAATACGGTCGCACATTATCACTTACCAGAAAACTTTCCCGTGCATAGTGAAAAACAGCAACAGCGCATACCGGCACGACAAAAAAAATCAAAACTAGTCTAAATGTCTCTAATAAATAAAATAAACTTATTTTAATTGTTATTTGATGATTTCATAAAAACGTTTGCATAAAACGCGAAAATTTCAAGTTATGTCTAGAATTAACAGAAAACGGAGAAAACGACGCGAGTCCAACACTAAAAAGAAAACACCACAACCTTGAATCAACGTCTTTTAATATTTTAAAGACACCTAAACCTACTTAGAACATACGTTTAATTTTTGAGGAAACCTTCCGAGTCACGACGAATTACGAACAAAGAGCGATATTGATTTATGACACAAGACAAAATGGCATGGGATTCCTTCCCACCTCCTAGTACTAGTCGGTCCCCAATGGGAGACAAATAAGCTAAAAATTAGCTAGCATCATGTCCTCCCTTTTAGCATATATGGATTTAAAAACACACACACTTTCATTCATTCATCAAAGTTAGAAAAATTCTTTCCCATCCTCCTCTTCTTGGTCACGTCCGAACACACACAAACACCCATTCCATCTTTTTTTTATTTCAAGCAAGAACAAGGTATCAAGAACACATAAGAGTTAATATTCTAGTAGTCTTGGGTATTTAAAAACAACATTTGGGTTGTTATTCGAGTCCAAATCCTCATTCAAAACCCTCTTTTTGGTAAGTCTTCATAATTTCATAATACTTGTACTTTCAATATCCTGATGATGTTCTAAACATAGATGTACTTATTTTGGTTCGAAATAAACAAAAGGAGAAGAACAAGAAAAGTGTCACTTTTATAAAATGGTTTTAATAGTAAAATAACATCTAGAGTCTAGGTACTTATTTTGGTTTCGGCTTATAAGTAAGCTCGTCGGGAGCTTATTCGAAAGCTTATGGGCTTATTCGAATTCGGGCTTGTTTGAATTAGCTTATTTAGGTTTTTGGGCTTTTGCTTGGTTTCGGCCCAACAACCGAACCCAATATGGTCATGGGCTTTGGCCCATTATTTTGTTCGGCTTATTCCACGTGCTTGTTGTGGCTTATTTTGGTAACTTATGTATACTTCAAGTGCTTATCGCGGCTTATTTTATTGCTTATTTAAATTTTGGGCTTTTGTGTTTGGTCTCGATCCGAACCCAACCAAAATGGGTTTTGGAGTTTGCTTCTTTCGAGCCCAATGGGCTTAGTCTTGATCTCGGCCCATTCGTGAACGAATGTGGCTTATTCGTGTTTGCTTATTCGCGTTTCGGCTTATTTTGGTACTTATTTCCGCGACTTTTTTTTGTAACTTATTTGATTTCGAGCTTATTGAATCCCTTTGGCTTATTATACTTTGATTTTGGGCTTATTTAAAGTCTCGGCCCAATAAGGAAATAAGCTTCGGCTTTTTTGCCATTGGCCATAACTTATTATTTTCGCTTATTTTCCTAACTTATCTACGACTTATTCGAATACTAAATATATTTCCGAGCTTATATACTTATTTCTAGCTTATTTATGGTTTTCGAGCTTATTGGGCTCACGGCCCAATAAGAAGAATAAGCTAAGGCTTATTCGTAGCTTATTGCTCCGGCTTATATTTTTCCTATACAAATTGTAGCTTATTTTTATATCAAAATACTTATTTGGTCAATAATTTGCTTATTGGGCCTACTATCGGGCTTATTATATTTTTAGAGTGTTTATTGGACTTGTGTACAACTATCGGTCCAACAAGGCCCAATGACCTCTTGGCTTAATTTCGACTTATTAGTCTAACTTATTTTGGCAAACAAAGAGCTTATTAGCTTTATCCTAATACTTATCGATTTATTTTTGGACTTGATAATTTATAAAATACTCGTATGGGATTATTGGGACGGGAAGTCCAATAAGAATTACCTAACACTTATTTTTATACAATTGAACTAACTAAGAAACTTCTAATGGGCCCAATGACTAATGGACTAAAACGGAAAACTAAATATTTATAAACTCTTAATGGGTCATAAGGCCCAATAACAAATAAACTACATACTAAACATGATGGGCTTTGGTGTGGAAATGAGTTAACTAGTGGGCTTAAATTTAGGTTGAACTTGCATAAGATATACTCAATATTTACATTGAGACAAATATGGGGCTTTTGAGCCCAATAAGTGAAAACTAGTAAATATAAATGCATAAGACGGGTTTTGATCAACCTATACTCATACAAACTTAAAACGATTAAATGGTCCTTTGAAAGATGTGTTTTGACGAAACGTCACATAAACGTAATTTTGGCATTTTGCCGAAAAACTATTGAATTTGAAAAAGTGGTTGAAAATAAGGTTTGAAAACCTTGGAAAACTTTTACAAACAAACGGGTCATGCCGAAATTTTATAAAATTAGATACAATTAGAAAATATCTTGGAAACTTATTTTCATAAGATTCGACAAAATGACAAAATTTACTAATCATTAAATAATAATTTAGATTTAGTAAACGTTTATACTAAATTACAATCAACAAACTAAGATTTTTACTTATAATCATAATACGAACTAATTTCTAAAATCTCGACAAAAAAAACGAAATAATAATATATTATTATTTTAATACTTGACTAAAAGACAAAAACATGATTTTTATGTAAAACTTCTAACACCTATTTTGTGAACCAAAAACATCATAGTACCTATATTAATGATGTTTTATCAAACTAACTTGGGGTAATGGGTTAAATTACTAAAACATGTCTGATTTTATTTTATTTTATTTTATTTAGCCTTGAATCCTAATTCTTTTATTCTAATTTCTTAAATTCTAACCTATCTTAATCTTTAGTTCTATGATTCTTAAATCATCTATTTATATTACCATTTTTATTTCTTAAATTCTAATCAATCTTAATCTTTAGTTCTATGATTCTTAAATCATCTATTTATATTACTATTTTTATTTCTTAAATTCTAATACATCTAAATCTTTAGTTCTACGATTCTTAATTAACTAAATTCTTATTTCTTCGATCCTCGATTTCTTAACACTCATTTCGTATGCGTCTCCGTATTTATCCAATAAATCCCACGCCTTAAATATCGTTATTCCTTCCTTGGCCAGTTCTCGTCAGATCTACTTTTAAATACTTAATATTCTATTCATTTGTGAAACTCTAATTCTATTCTCAAGTAATACTTATATCGCACCTTGGCCTAATTTCATCGAGTCAAAATACATAATGAAATCTTTTATAAACAATTACACAAAACATTTTTACAAACTCTAATGCAAACGCTTATACAATAGATTGTTTTCGTAAAATATATTACCGAGTAAAATTTATTACATAGGTCGTGGGCGGGTACCGTTGCGCATTTAGTTAGATATCATCCACTTTTAGCTACCTCCATTTTATTTGAGGTGAGTTCTCGTAGCCCCATTTTTAAACTCTTTTTCCGTTGGGGGAAAATGATACTCAAAATCTATTTCAACTACTTTTAATACTGTGCAAAAACCTTTTATTCTTTTTGGACAATGATATGTGCCTATGATTGTGTGTATGAATGCTATGTGAACACTATATGAATGCCATGTGAACACTATGTGAATGCTATGCGAACACTATGAGATCTATTTATGTAAAGTTCCACTGTGAATTTCTGCACCACACTATTTAGCCGACTGTCTAGCTCCAGCTAGTGGGCGATAGGTCCGGAGGACTATAAGCGCGCGAGATATTTGATTTGTTGATTTGGGTTGGGATACCCTGGTATGATGTGTTGATTGTGTTGATAAATTAAATACTATTGTATGCATTCTGCTTTCATATTGCACAACTGTCCACTCTTACTCTCTAGCACAGCAACTGGGTTTACTTCTAATCCTACGAGCTCACCAACGTAATGTTGACCCTTTCGATTATCATTTTCAGGTGATTTGTATTGGAAAATTGGAGGTAATGGAGTACAAGATTTTACCATGACCACGATACTTTTCCAAGGACACACATGTATTTCATATTTAAAGTTGTTTTCAATGTAACATTGTAAACCAAATTCTCGATATTAAATTATGGTGTAATCTTGTATCTTGTGCGATGTAAATCATTATGTCGCATCACGTGTTTCCGCTTCTAGCGGGGTGTGACAGATTGGTATCCAGAGCCAAGGTTATAGAGAATACCCATTTTTCTAAAATAAAAACGCAACTATAGCCAACTAAAGTTTTTGTAAAACCTCGAACATGACGGAAGTTGACTAGCCCGAGCATTTCACAAGTTCTTCCTGAACTATGCATAGCCTGATCAACTATGCCTAATTTATGAAGGATCATGAAATGATAGGGATAGTTCCCTCAAGTTATGTTAGAGGGGGGGACATAAAATTCTAAGATCACCTAAAAAATTCCTTGACCATGAACGTACATATTATAAATATGTACCTTCACATTAGACTCTTACACATGGTTAACCATGATTGATAATGGGTGAATAATCATTGATTCTCCATTCACTTGTATGATTGCCTTAGTTGCATTATTTGTCGCCTTAAATGCTTGCCCTATTTCTATTACTTGGTCATCATTGCCCATGCTTACATTTCATGTTTACTTGGCGCGTCTATCAAATTACTATAAGTATTTGAGTTATAATTTCCTACTAAGTACTATATGTAAGCAATCTATGCTGATAATTTCGATTAATCTATTTTATGAGATTACTTATACACCTACCGTGTTATCACATGTCATGTCTTCCCCATCAGCCTCTACTGTCTCAGAGATTATTCCACCTACTAATAGAGCCAGAGACTCCCCAGTGATCACTCCCTTCCATGATGGCCCCTATATGCTAGTTAGGCAGGCTTACACACCCATTGCTACAGACATTGAGTCCGAACCTTTTGAAGATCCCATTGAGGCTGAGGAGACCCAGCCACTATCCCCTAGGGTAGCACCCCTATCACCTGAATACCCTCCAGCTTCCCCAGACTACACCCCTGATACTCCACACTCATACGAGGAGTCAGTGCCCATAGAGGCATCTAAGACTAGGATTGCTTCACCATCAGATTTCACTTCACCGCTATCCCCTGATCATCCACTTACTAAGACATTACCTACCCCTACACCTTCTTGAGCTTTTTATTACTGTAGTACTGCACGTATGGCCATACGTACTCAGCCCACCCTGTCACCTGGCATCTCAGCCAGAGTGACAGAGGCGATGACTTTATCACCACTTTCATTCCGTAAGAGGTACGAATCCTCATACGAGACCCCTTCTTCATCAGCATCACCAGCATCATCTCTGACCCTTCCTCCACGGAAGAGGTATCGGGGCACTTCTGAGCCGATATTAGACACTAAGACTAAGGGTGATGAGTCGAAGGTCGAGGGCACCGGCTCAGAGAGTGAGGATTCGGAGGATGAAGGTCTCGACTCCAAGATAAAAGAGGCTGCGTCTAAGGATCAGCAGCAGCAGGCAGTCCCGGTTGAGGATACATCCACGGATGAGCCTTTAGGTTTTGGATATGGGGCGGCTAGACGTCGTGCCCTAGAGTTAGAAGAGGGCCCTATGCCTAGTACTTTTGAGGTAGGACAGAGGTATAGGTCCTTACCAGACCAGCAGAGAGTGGATGAGACTCCCACGCCTAGGTTACCTACTTGTCCCACCTGGGTAGACCCTGAGGATGGCACAATATACATAGACATTGAGTTTGATGCACCTCTAGTTCGTGCACCAATTCAGGCTCCAGCATTACCTGAGTGGTCATCCGGTTCCTTACTTGTTTCACCAGCATCCTTGACTGTACCACCACCCATAGCTTCACCAGTGACCACCCCAGCAGCAACCTTAGAAGTAGATGAGGATGATTTCTTAGAGGTAGGAGCGCAACTTGAGCTTTATGAGAGTATTCTCCATGACCACACCTAGCGTTTAGATGCACTGCCACCTACCCTCTTCGAAGGGTATGGTAGGGAATTTACACGATTGTTTGTGAGGTCAGAGGCAGTTCGTGATGAGATTCACTCGCAGCGTTTCAGGCTTGGGAGCCTAGAATGAGGACATGAGCAGGCTACTATTACATTCGGTACCTTATGGCGACCAGTTTTGGCCCTTAAGGCCTAGACAGGACAGACAGACGCCCAGAGAGCAGCTCTGTGGCAGGCTAGGTATGAGGATCAGAGGGATATACTTACATTGAGGATGCAGCACGCTGCGGATCAGCGTGATATGCAGGAGCTGAGAGAGCGCGTAGCCACACTTGAGCGGAGGATGGACCGTGTAGAGGGGTAAGATAGACTAGCCTAGAAGGTTTGATGTACTTCACTAAACTGAGTAGCTTCAGTTAGTGGTAGGTCTGAACTGAGTAGCTTCAGTCAGCAGTAGACTCACTTTGAAGTCGTAGTTCTTTTCTCTAGTGGTAGGAAATTTTGTATGAAACCTAAGAATCAAAGGTCCGTGGTAGCTATTTTACATGAGTTGTTGTGATTACGAAAAGTGTACACCACCTATTTCTACCCTCTTATGATACGACTTACCACTTATTTCTAATAAGGTCTACCACTTCTCACGAAACCCCTACACTCATTTCATTACAATCCTTTTCTTTTTATGACTATTTCAAAATAAACAAACTTGCGTAAGTAGCTTTGTAAGACGGCATTTGGAGGTTAACAACTGAAGAGAGAGGAGAACATGAGAAGACCCCACAGAAGACCTCTTAGAACCCAGTAAAGGCCCGATATAGGATGACGAAACTTAGGTAGGATTGCTTAGCAGATTCTGGCTTTAAGCACCTAGCAGATCCGACTTTAAGCACCGACACTATCTTAGAATGGTGAACGACCTCGTGGAGGAAAACGCCACGACCCACCTGTATGCAAAATACGAAAGGCCAACCATAGACCAAAACATTTTTTTTCATATATAACAAAACGACGAGTCTTATTAACGTAACAAAAGTTTCGAGGTGATTAAATTAAACTTACTTATTATAGAGAGTGGCACGTTCACGTGACACTCGTGTGTAAAATGTTCAAAAAGATAAATATGACATAAAATATTTCCCTACTTCGACTCAAAAAACGCGACATTTCAAAATTTTCCCTTTATTAAATCCATGCAGATTTGTGGTGAATTATAATCCATTTCCTCTAATGGACTAAAAATAACTGACTAACTCTGGTGAGCAATACCTCCGAGGGCACGTGGTACCACTAATATTTCTTTGAGCAACACATGGAGATGACGTGAACCGCATCACCATGAAACACCCAATTCGGAAGAGACCAGCAATCGTTAACTCTAGAAAATATCCAAGTCAACAATCGGACTAAGACTATGCTAGGAAAGACTAGTAAGAATCAAACATTGTGTTAGGTACATTTGCCTTCCACCCTACATTACCTTGACCGGTAATTTGAACTGAATTTTAGGATGAAATTATTTTGCGAGTCGGATCTGTGATAACCGAAGATTTTTCCTAGGTTATAGTATCCCAAAATACTATGACTATATATCTACATACATCTACTCATTCAAATTTATATAAGAAAACTCGCAGTTGACTTTTGTTGACTTATTTTACGCTAAACAGTTATGGTTTAACCGACTGTCAAATATCGAATATTATTATGAACAACTCACTTTTGAGTTAAGTTCTATTTTCTAAATGACTACGGTTGCATTTAATCTCTTACCGGGAAACCTTCCCGCGCACAGCGAAAAGGGCAAAAACGCGTAGCAGCACGACAAAAAGTCAAAACTTGTCTAAATACCTCTAATAAGTAAAGTAAACTTCTTTTAAATTGTTATTTGATGATTTCATAAAAACGTTGGCATAAAACATGAAAATTTCTAGTCACGTTTAGAATTAACAGAAATCAGAGAAACACCGCAAGTCCGCACTAAATCTAAAACAATTTAACTATAAAACCTATAGTGTGAATATTCAAAATTTAAGTAAACGTATTTTTATTTACATTCATTTTATTTTTGAGAAAACCTTTTGAGTCACGATGATTAACGAACAAAGAACGGTATTGAGTTCTGAGACAGCACGAAAAATATAGGATACCCTTCCCACCCTTGTACCAAAACCAGACCGAGACAACATGGCTAGTTTTTAGCTACCATGTCATGTCCTCTCTTTTGGCTATATCCATTTCAAAAATCACACATACATGCACCAAATCAAAAACTAAGAAAAATTTCTCTCCCTTTCTCTTTTTCTTGCTCACGTCCGAAAACCACAACCACCATAAATCCATAATTTTTCAATCATCAAACAAGAACAAGGTATCAAGATCATAAGGGTTAATAATCTAATAGTTGGGGTGTATAAAAATAACGTTTGGGTTGTTATTTGAGTTCAAATCCTCATTCAAAACCCTCTTTTTGGTAAGTCTTCAAAATTCTATGATACTTGTACTTTTAATATCCTAATGGTGTTCTAAATATAGATGTACAATGCGTTTGTGAATTTTTAAAACTTGAAAACTATTAAAAACCTATAAAGGGTATGTTTTAGTTCGAAATGGCAAAAAAGGAGTGAACAAGAAAAGTGTCACTTTTATAAAATGGTCTTAATGGTAAAATAACATTTAGGGTCTAAGAGCTTATTTTGAATTTCAGCTTATTAATAAGCCCTTAGTGAGCTTATTTGAATTTCGCGAGCTTATCTTGGGTCTCGACCCAAAAACAAACATAAAAGGTTTCGTCCTTTTTTCTTATTCTAGATTCGGCTTATTTTAAGAGCTTATTATATAGCTTATTTAATTACTTATTTAATTTCGGGCTTATTTAGATTTGCTTATTTTCATTTTAGGCTTTTGCCTAGTTTCGGCCAGCCCAACCCAAAAAGGGTTTTTGGTTTATCTTATTCGGGCCCTAATGGGCTTAATCTTGGTCTCGGCCCATTCAAGATGATGTGGCTTTATCATTTGCTTATTTAGTGTACTCACTATGCGCTTATTTGTAACTTATTTGGTTATCGAGTTTATCATCTACTCGGGCCTATTATATTGATTTTGGGATTAATTAAAGTCATCGTCCCAATAACGGAATAAGCTTCGGCATATTTTTTCGTAATGGCCAAGCTTATACATTTTCTTTATTTTCCTAACTTATTAGTTACAATATTCGATTTCCGAGCATTATGGATTATTTCTAGCTATCTATAATTCTTTAGAGCTTATTGGGCGCACGACCAATAAGAGAATAACCCACTCTTATTTCCTCGAGCTTATTACTTAGGCTTATATTTTCTAATCATAATTCCTCGCTAATCTCATATCAAAAATACTTATTTGGTGTACCATTTACTTATTGGGCCTACTATTAGGCCTAGTCTATTTTAGAGTGCTTATTGGACTTGTGTGCAACTATCGGCCCAACAAGACCCAATACCTTCCCGGCTTAAATATGACTTATTAGCAAAAATTTATTCTGGCATATAAAAGAGCTTATTAGCTTATTATAATATCTATTTATCTAATTGGAACTTAAAATTTATAAATACTCCAATATGCTTATTAGGGCCTGGGAAGTCCCAATAAGAATAATTTACACTTATATTTATACAATTGGACTAACTAAGAAACTCCTAACGGGCCATAAGGCCCAATGACTAATGGACTAAAACGGGAAACTAAATATTTATAAATTTTTAATGGGCCATAAGGCCCAATAACAAATAAACTACTTACGAAACACGATGGACATTGGTTTAACAATTGGATTTACTAGTGGACTTAAAATTTGGTTGAACTTGTATAATGATATATTTAAAAATCACTTTCGGGCTAACATTGGGCTTTCGAGCCCAATAAGTGAAAACTGGTAAATATAAATGCTTAAGGCGGATTTTGACCAACTTATACTCATGTAAGCTTAAAACGATTAAAATGGTCCTTAGAAAGATGTGTTTTGACGAAACGTCACGTAAACGTGGATTTTGGCATTTTGCCGGAAAACTATTGAATTTGGAAAAGTGGTTGAAAATAAGGTATGGAAACCTTGAGAAACTTTTACAAACAAATGGGTCATGCCGAAATTTTATAAAATAACATACACTTAGAAAATATCTTGGAAAACTTATTTAGTAAAGGTTCGACAAAAGGACAAACTGTACTAATCATTAAATAATAATTTAGATTTAGTAAACGTTTATACTAAATTACAATCAACAAACTAAGAATTTTACTTATAATCATAATACAAACTAATTTCTCAAAATCTCGACAAGAAGACGAAATAATAAAATATTATTATTTTAATACCCGACTAAAAGACAAAAAACATGATTTTTATGTAAAACTTCTAACACCTATTTTGTGAACCAAAAACAGTGTAGTACCTATATTAATGATGTTTTATCAAACTAACTTGGGATAATGGGTTAAATTACTAAAACATGTTCGATTTTATTTTATTTTATTTAGCCTTGAATCCTAATTCTTTTATTCTTATTTCTTAAATTCTAATCTATCTTAATCTTTAGTTCTATGATTCTTAAATCATCTATTTATATTACCATTTTTATTTCTTAAATTCTAATCTATCTTAATCTTTTGTTCTATGATTCTTAAATCATCTATTTATATTACTATTTTTATTTCTTAAATTCTAATCTATCTAAATCTTTAGTTCTACGATTCTTAATTAACTAAATTCTTATTTCTTCGATCCTCGATTTCTTAACACTCATTTCGTGTGCGTCTCCGTATTTATCCAATAAATCTCACGCCTTAAATATCGTTATTTCTTCCTTGGCCAGTTCTTGTCAGATCTACTTTTAAATACTTAATATTCTATTCAGTTGTGAAACTCCAATTCTATTTTCAAGTAATACTTATATCGCGCATTGACTTAAGTTCATCGAGTCAAAATACGTAATGAAATCTTTTATAAATAATTACACAAAAAACTCTAATGCAAACGCTTGTACAATAGATTGTTTTCGTAAAATATATTACTGAGTAAAACTTATTAAATAGGTCGTGGGCGGGTACCGTTGCGCGTTTAGTTAGAGATCATCCACTTTTAGCTACCACCATCTTATTTGAGGTGAGTTCTCGTAGCCCTATTTTTAAACTCTTTTCCTGTTAGGGGAAAATGAAACTCAAAATCTATTTCAACTACTTTTGATACTGTGCAAAAACCTTTTATTCTTTTTGGACAATGATATGTGCCTGTGATTGTGTGTATGAATGCTATGTGAACAATATATGAATGCCATGTGAACACTTTGTGAATGCTTTGCGAACACTATAATATCTATTTATGCGAAGTTCCAGTGTGAATTTCTGCACCACACTATTTAGCCGACTGTGTAGCTCCAGCTGGTAGGCGATAGGTCCGGAGGACTATACGCGCGCGGGATATTATTGATTTGTTGATTTGGGTTGAGATACCCTGGTATGATGTGTTGATTGTGTTGATAAATTAAATAGTATTGTATGCATTCTGCTTTCATATTGCACAACTGTTCACTCTTACTCTCTAGCAAAGCAACTGGGTTTACTTCTAAACCTACGAGCTCACCAACGTAATGTTGACCCTTTCGAGTATCATTTTCAGGTGATCAGTATTGTAAAATTGGAGGTAATGGAGTACAATATTTTACCATGACCACGATACTTTTCCAAGGACACGCATGTATTTCATATTTAAAGTTGTTTTCAATGTAACATTGTAAACCAAATTCTCGATATTAAATTATGGTGTAATCTTGTATCTTGTGCGATGTAAATCATTATATCGCATCCCGTGTTTCCGCTTCTAGGGGGTGTGACATATCTCGTCACAAAAAGACGTGCTAGTGCCGTTCGTTGACCCAATTTTGTGACAACTTCCAGTGTTTATTGACTAAATTTAGTGACAATAATAGTTTTTTTTTTTTAAAAGTGAACTTATATTATAATCAACAATAACAACTTATTACAAGAAGCAAAACTACAAGTTGGATAGACATGCCTATTCCAACAAGCAGTAGCTTATTAAAAAAACTTCATGAAATACATTGCACAGATTCACATTCTCTATTGGGTTAAAGTCGTACAATACCAACGAACTTTTACAAATTTATCGATTTGGTACGTGAATTGTTTTATTTACCTATTAATGTAACGTACTTTCATTTTTGTGTTGATTTGCACAGTGTTTAACTGGTTACTGGATAAAAACTTGTAAAACCGGAAAAAAAGCCTACTTGGCATATTTAATACATTTGTAAATTGCATGGATCATCCTTCTACTTTTGTATTTGGCATATTTAGTACTTAACTTTACAAAAAAAAATTATAAACATTTTTTTTAAAATAGGAAAACTTTATAAATATATTTTGCTCCGTTAAAATTACAAAAAAAATTATAAAATTAAGAAAATTTTTATACACACATTTCAATAAAATTACGAAATTTTTTATAAAATTATGAAAATTTTATACAAACATTTTTATAAAATTAAGAAAACTTTTATACACACATATTTATAAAATTACGAATTTTTTTATAAAATTACGAAAATTTTTATACATACATTTTTATAAAATTACGAAAATTTTTATACACACGAAAAATTTTATACACACATTTTAAAATTACGAAAATTTTTATAAAATTACGAAAATTTTTATACAAACATTTTTATAAAACTACGAAAATTTTTATACACACATTTTTTATAAAATTACGAAATTTTTTATAAAATTACCAAAATTTTTATAAAATTATGAAAATTTTTATACAAACATTTTTATAATGTCAGATTTGTACCATGTCAGGCCTTTAGTTTATGTCCTCTTTCTTGGAATAGACATTGTAAATTTGTAAGTGTATGTTCTAAAGAAATAACGTACACACCAGATATATAGAAGTAAGCCCATACAAAAATCATCGTAATTTTAAAATTCTTGTTTCTATTTAAAAAAAATTATAAAAATTTTCGTAATTTTAACGGAGCAAAAAATATTTAATAAAGTTTTCCTATTTAAAAAAAATGTTTATAATTTTTTTTGTAAAGTTAAGTACTAAATATGCCAAGTACAAAAGTAGAAGGATAATCCATGCAATTTACAAAAGTATTAAATATGCTAGTATCCGGTAAAACAAGTTTGATGGTGCAAATCGACACAAAACCTAAAAGTACGTTACCTTAGTAGGTAAATAACAGAGTTCACGTACCAAATCGATAAATTTGTAGAAGTTAGTTGGTATTGTACGGCTTTAACCCTTTTCTTTTACATTAGAGATTCATCTCATTCACAATCTAAATTTCAATCCTGATTAACTTATTGAATGTTGCAACATTTTTTAATAAAATTTTAATAATTTTACGTTTTATATACATGAACCCTACACGAAATATTTAATCACCATTTCTTAATTATAATGATTTGTCGCTATAGACTTCTAAAAAATAAGTAAACACGCTTTTATGCTAAATCAACCTAAAAGGCAGTACCCAAAAAGTTCTGACTAATCTTTATCAATACTCCCTAGCTCACTTTCTACAACTTCCACATTCCCTGTTATACAACACAATTATTTATTAGTAGCTTTTTTTCCGTACTTTTGTCAGTTTAATATTTTTGACATGTCAAACTTTATACGTATTTTTTTTCCGCATTTTTCGCTTCACAGTAATAAAAACAAAATTATAAAAAAAAAAAATGAAAAACATATGGCGTATTATTAGTGTTTTAGGGTAGGGATGAACATGGGTCTGGAACCGGAACCGACGGATTCGAGAACCGAATTTTGAGAAAAGTAAGAACCGAGAACCGAACCAAATATATTTTTCGGTTTCAGTTCCGATTCTTTGGGTCTACCCGAAAAGGAACCGATTTTCTAGAAGAAAAAAAAAGCCTCATGCATTAATTAATTAAGCCAATAAAAAGCAAAAAAAATGTTTTTTTAGGCATTTGCAACCATTTATGTTAAAAGCAATAACATATAACAACTAAAGCATAAGCTCAAATAAACAATTATTCTATAGCTTCACAAGTTAAATAATTCAATCCGAAAAACAAAATAAAATAACTTCAAAATTTGTCCAAGAAAATAACTAGAACCGTTTATATTTCCATTATTTGTTTATCTTTATCTCTTCCGGCTAGTTTCTCTAATTGTTCTTTTATATCTTTTACAATCTCATCGTCTTTAATAAGATCTTCAACATCATCCCAAATTTTTTTTTGGAACGGCAATTTGTGGCTACATGGCCCCTAGCCCAGAAAGCGTAGCGAGCCCACACAACCAGGTTGGGTCCACTTTTCCCTCTCCTCATGTAAGAAGCTCACAGGTCATCCAAAACACTAAGCCAAAAAAAATACCTCACTTGGAATTTCTAAGATTATACATAGCATATACAACCAAACACCATAAGGTATTCTAAGGTGTTTATAAACATTGGTTCATCATTTACAAGTAATAAGAAGAAAAAGGAAAGATCAGGGTTTTGGAAACCTAATCTAGGGTTATAAGCTTGAAAGCTTGGTTTTGAATCTAAACACGGTTTTTTAGCATTCCATTTTACATCCTAGTACATCATCACTAAGTTTTCCCTTAACATCTTTAAACTTTAATTTCTTATGAATTTATGTGTTACATGTTAAATATAGCCATAATCCAACATAAGGAACTTTCTAATAATGTAAAATGATTATTATTTATGTTTATGATTATATGCTACTTAATCTTATGTCATATGGCCAATATATCATGGAAAAAGTAAAAGAAAAGTATTATAACATTATAAAACATTTTAGGGAAAATTAGGGTTATTATAAAGTTTCTATAATCTTCACATGTGAAAATAAATGAAACAAAAGGGTAAACTTGTTACAATTTAATCCCTACAAGGACTTAGGGATGATATTGACTTTATTATAAATTACATGACAAGTGTCAAATGTGGTTTTTTTATAAGAGTTTTTATAGTAAACTACTAGAGTTAATAATACATAAAAAACAAGGTTTAATTATTAAGTTAAACATATCAATACTATGGGCTGTGGTAATTCGAATTTTGGACAGTAGTTTTGTATAAATATAATCAACAATACGTCTACCATGACGATTCATAAAATATAAGAAACTCGAAAAACGATCTATTTAAAAACGAAGAAAGATACGTTAAAAACGAGTTTACGCTATAAATACTTTATAAAACGATTTTAAAAAAGTTACTAATACATTACAGGCAACTTTTATTTTTAAAACATCTAAACATGATATAATATATACTTTTAAATAACGAGAACGTACTCGACAGAATCACTAAAATCGAGTTAAAACGAAATAATTATAGCTGATTACGAGTTTAAACGCTAATTAAAACACAAACGAGCTGTTGTGAACATTAAATTTACTAATTCTCGCAAGAATCATGAAAAACTTGATAAATGTAATATTTATTTGATTCGCTACGTCTTACATAAACGAATACGTGGAACTTAAGAATCGACGATCAACGGGCTTAAAACGACCAAGATTAGTACATTTTTACGAAAAGTATATTTATAAAACATTTTTCCACTTTATAAATAATTATTTTATAGTAAAACGATTAGTCGGTGATTATGCCTAAATAGAATATTGAAGTGATTAACAAAGTGCTATATTACGTAGGGAGATTTCATAATGAGGCCTCTTCGGATGCTCAATCGACGATGAGGTTGGATTAGCGATTTAAATGTATCCTACTCCTCGAACGTCATGTCATAGAACCTCTCTATTAAAATTATGATTGAGCCCGAACGATACATACAATCATTACTACTATAAAATAATTGAATGTTTATAAATTGAAAGTACTCGCCCGGTTACTTAATCGACCTTAATTTAAATAATGGGTTGCATCGCACATTTTTGCGTGACATTTTATCGTGTGATTATTGGACTATAAATCAGTACTCACGGTTATTCATAGCCCCCTTTTTACTACCTTTAATTGTTTTACAAAACTCAAAGGGGTGAGATTACATTGGCTATATTTTACTAATTGGACACAAGTGTTTTTTTCCTAAGTGTTTTCAAAGTGTTTAAATCTGAATCTATCCAGATTACTGCCTGAATATTATCCGTGCCTAATTAACCTGTAAAAAGACTTAAGTTACCAATTAAGGTCCCTACGATATCAGGAACCGTCAATTGGTTTATTGTAGTTAGCGCGCGTGTGATGGAAAGAAAAAAAATCTATCGGGACTGACAATCTCCATCTCCTTGGAATTTCTGGTCACAAGATTACCATGGGTGCATTTAACATTGAGAAAAACTTTTTAGGTTGTTGGGCAAGCATTCTATACAATTGGGGCATAAAAAAAAAATAAAAGGGGGAAAAAAAAAAAAGGGGGGGGGGGGGGGGGGGGGGGGGGGGTGGGGGGGGGTGGGGGGGGGGAAACTAGTTAAGGGCTTCGGTTCATGAGCTGAGTGCAATATAATAAAACGTATTTGACTACTAAATGTGTTTTAGAGTCTATTATACCAATGATCTAGTGGTCCAACCGAATTGTACAACAAACCTATGATGTGTCACTCAACCTTTGTGTTAGACTTTTAGGCATGTAAATATCATGTCCCTAACGGGTAAAATTGAAAGACTGGTAGGGTAGCCGTGGCGGATAGCAATAGAATGACGGATTCTGTGTTTTACTACAATTATCTGCGAACTTTTTCTTTCATAAAACTTAAGTCATCTTTGAGATTTTGTTCAGTGATGGGGGGGAATTAATGTTGGTATTGTTTATGACATCAAAAAAAACTATGGAACCTAATGTAATAGAACTCTGATAATTTGCTAAAAATGAAATATTATCTTTAAATGTCCATTCTTGGTCATTTCCTATAAGTCTTGTTTGTTTGTACTTGAAGTAGCACCCCAATAAAATGTTACATTAATCCGCTGCTATCCTGATTTTTTGGGGTTGCTACATGTATGGTCACCAAAGAGGCCAAGGTTAAGGGAACTGGGTCCCAAACCACCCCTTCCAAAACCTAGTCTATAACTACAAAGTTTTAAAGATTTTCTTTCTTTTCTTTCATGTTTCAAATTTACAGAATCCCTTCATCGCTAATTCCGATATCCACTAGGCACGCGTATTCCCCGATCCTTACTTGCTTTTCTGATTATCATTTTTGCATTATATAAAACCTTATATAGTATATAATACTTGGGTTTAAAATTCGAAATCATCTACGTCTATCTTTTGACATATCAATATCATAATCTATCTAGTCAATTAATATACCCTGAGATAATTCATAGATTATTTTACATCATTCCTTCTATTCCTTTTCTCCACGTCATATCATATCCCATAACCTGCATGACCTTTTACAATCCTAACGAATTGTACACTGATGTCTCCAGAAATCAATGCACCCAGGAAAATTTAAGAAGAAATCCGTTAGGTGAAGATAGTGGAAAGGCTGTGCCAAAGCCATTGAAAAATATGAAAAAGAGACTAGCAGCAGACCTCAAAGCAAATACTGGTGGAATCTGATCAACAAATACTGGAGGGATCTTGAGGTTGGTGCCATGAGATGCATGGAGTTTCGGTAAATAAGACATTATGAACTAGCAGAGTCTCTCACTCTTTTCAAAGGGGACTGAAAGGCGTAGTCGAAAGCAAGACATGAAAATGTTAGTTCGACAAGATAGAGCAAGTGGTTTTGAGATTTGCAAATGTGCATAAAAAAAGACAGGATGACAAAGTGAAAGTTTGCTATGAGCACGTTCTAGGGTCGTAAAAGCCCTAAACCTTGTGGAACGGAAATTGGTTCAACTTTTAAAGATGGACTCGCTAATGCAAATCAGATCCCCTGGAGCAACGTGAAAGCTATGAAGACTGACTGAAGTACTACCCAGCAACACGAGTAATCGATAAAAAGATGGAGCAATAGCTCAGAGCCTCAGACATCTGAATATGATATGATATCGAAGCCTTACCAGGCAATCACTTCCATTAACAAGTTCTGATGTGTCCTGAATTGATGCCCACTGAAAAGCAAGAAGAATGGAGAAAGTTTACATTCGTGGGTTTTCTGAAGGAAATCTAAGGAATATAAGGATTTTCCTTCTAAGACCCGCGACCTTAGCATGAGGCAATCAAACATGGCCCGTGCACTAGTCTGAAGCAATCAGTTTTCAGGGTAAAGGGCTAGCTAGAATAAGTATAATAGTAATAAAAGGAAATGGGAAGACAAACCCAAAGGCAACACCAATAACAATAACCAAAATACAACAACAACCACAACAACAACCAGAAAGCAACGCGAAAACACAATTATCCCCAAAGTGCCAACAAAACGAGAGGAGACAGGAACCTGTCCCCCCCAGGAGCATAAATTGCATCAAGCCGCCAGCTGGGAGGAAAGATTTATGCTGGAAATTTACCAAAGTGGCAATCGATGCAAACTTACATCATCATACCTGTGTCCTCAAAGGTGAGTCATAAAATGTCAAAAAATATGGGTCACTAGAGAATGGATTGTAGATGTCAGGGTCAGGGTGAGTAAATAAACTCTTGCAAAAATATGTTGACATGCTTCGGGTGTGGGTGAGAAAGGACACTACAAGGACAAGCTGGTCCAAAAGCAAGGAACCCAGCAGAATGAAAGGAGCTCGTGCTAGAAGCTTAGGTGGTGGTTGAAATCCGCTAGCAGAATCCGAATGTGGTCACGGTACGTTTTCTCCTTAATGCTCATTACGCTTGTATTCTCTTTTGATTCTGGTGCTGAAAGAGTTTGTTAATTGTCTCTGCGTTTACGCCTGTTTAATGATATTAACCCCAAACCGCTTTTGAACACAGTTATGAAATCGAATTAGCAGACGGAAACTTTGTTAGCAACCAATACTAGTTTATATAGTTGCAGTCCTTAGTCTTTATTAAATCACGTCTTCAAAATAGACAGTTGTTGCCAACCCGACTAGAATTTTGAAATGTTATCCAGGAAGGATTGGTTGGCATACTATCCGAGTCTCTCACGAATGTTCTTATGAGAAGAAATGTCCTAATTCCTCTTCCGAATGGCGAGATTCTGTTGAAGTTCAAGAAATTAATATGAAAGTGTAACAAAGGAAGAGGCGAGAGGCCGGAAAAAGATCTTTGGATCACTTTGCGTGTAATCAAGGTCTATGAGCAAAAAGACTTGATGACAGAAACCGTATTGTCCGAGATTTCCCCGGAGTATTTCCAGATGAATCTGTTGGGGTTACCCTCATGTGCGAGAGGTAAAATTTTCGCATCGACTCTGATTCCAGGCGCATCAACCAGTTGTTAGATCTCCAATACCGTTAGCCCCTTCAGAAATGTTAGAGATTGTCGAACCAGCTCAAAGAACTTCAAGAGAAGGGTTTTTAATATTCGAACCAAGTCACATACATTGACTCACACATGGGGAGCACGCTTGCTCCATTTGTCCAAGAAGAAGGACTTTCAGGTGAGAAGTGGTAGTATTGACTACAGGGAACTAAACCAGATTACTAAAAAGAAACGTTACCCTCTTCCCCAGAATTGAAAGACTTGTTTTGATCAATTAACAAGGTGCGTTTTGTCTACTCCAAGATAGATCGACGATCCGGAGTATCATCAGTTAGAGTCCGAGAGAGGAAGATAATTAAAAACCGAAGACGCCCCGCGTTTAGAACCCGATATGGGCACTTTGAGTTCACAGTCATGCCAATTGGGATACAAACGCTCCAGCAATATTATGGACTTAATGAACGCCGCGATCTGCAAGCCCGAAATTTGTGGGAACAAAATCCGAATTGATTTTCATTGACGACATATTAAAATCTAACTCCACAAGACAAGAAGAAGAAGCACGAAGTCCACCTGAAGACAATTCAAGACTACACAAAGAACAGAGAAAGTTGACTATGCCAGCTATTTCAAAGTTCGCAATTTTAGGTGTTTAATGAAGTGCATTTCCTAAGACGATATGCTGGGTCAACCTGAGACGGTATCCACGTGTGATCCTAGCCAAAGGTGGGGGGGTTTTTTGTTGAGTCAGTCCAAGAACTCGAAGACCCCTAAGTACCACCAATCATAAATCCGTTCATTTGCTAGGATTACACCAGAAGGGTTTATCGAAAATTTCTCCAAGATCGCAAAGACCCACTCACCCTGTTGCATTCAAAAGAAATAAGGCATATGTGTGGGGCTAAAGCAAGAGTGAAAATCTTTCCAAATTCTGAAGGAGAAATTAAGCAAATGCTCCTTTGTTAAGCACTCCCCGATGGTACCCGATGACTTATGGTGGGTCTGTTGTGATGCATCCCAAAAACAAGGTTTTGGGTGCGTGCCTGATGCAACGCAAGCAAGTGCAAAGTGAAAGCTGATGCGTCAAGACGATGAAGATACAAGAGGAATAAGTTATACCACCCATGACCTAGAAATAGGGTGAGGTGGTGTTTGCCCTTAAAATCTGAGAGACATATCATTATGGTACGAAAAAATGTCATACTACACTGACCACAAGAGTCTCCAGAACATATTCGCTCATCAAAGAGTTGAATAACGCCAAAGGCGGTGGATCGAGCCTTCTTAGTGATTAAAGAATGCGAGATTCCAATACCACCCAGCAAGGCAAATGTGGGTGGTGGTGAGGCCAGATGCCTTGAGCCAAAAAAAGACCAAGACCGAGACGACTACGTGCTATTATAGTATTACTATAATTCATCTTGACTTAATGAGACTATGATTATTGGAAGCACAGAGCGAAGCTACCACATAGGAACTCAAAGCCACCAGCTGAATGGCAAAGAGGAATTAAAAAGACAAACTTGATCAATCGAGCTGATGGTGAAATTTACTTTCCATTTAATTAAAAGTAGAGTGGCATATTATCTATCTGTGATTCCATCATTGAGATGTAAGGAAATTAGATCAAGGATGATGCCCATACATCTAGATAAAGCTCAGTACATCCAGGGCAGATAAGATGTACAATGATCTGAAGAAGAGACTGTATTTGGTGGGCCTGGTATGAGAAGAGAGAACATTTGCTGAGTAGACGTTTAGCATGAATGTCTTACATGCTGCTAAGATTAAAGCCGACACACCAGAAACCCTCAGGATTCTGACAGCAACCAGAAATCCTGAGTGGCAATGGGAAAAGTTAGGCAATGAACTATATCACAAAGTTGCCCTAAAAGCAGTAGTGGGCTATATACTATTTGGGTCAATGTGAGGACAGAACTGACCAAGTCGGTCTCATATCCTACCTAATTCGTGAGGACTACAAAACCGAGAAGGCTGGAAAGATTTTGTCAACGAGAGATTGTAGGCGAGATCATGGTGTGTCTTGTCAATCATTTCAGACCGTAGATGTCGAATACACATCAACACTTATACGGCAATCTCTTTCAGGAAGCATTGGGTACAAGACTAGACAGAGTACAGCTTTACCGCTCACAGACCGAACGGTCATAGTGAGCTTAACTAATTCAACGCTGGAGGATATTACAAATGCATCGCGCGCTGTGTTATGGATTTTGGTAGTCAGTTGGGCATACTACCATCTTCCATAGAATTGATTATTCTTATAATAACAGTTACCACACAAGCATTAAGTGTGCACCATTTGAGGGCTCTGTACGGCGGAAATGTAGATCCCCCAAAATAATGGACTGAAGTTGGAGAATAAAGTCAGCATATTGGCAGCCCAGAAATTGTGCAAGAAAACGACTGAAAAGATTTTTCAATCCAAAATCAAGGAAATATTGAAAACGGGAAAGAAGATCGCCCAAAAAGTCTATGCAGATAAAGAGACTTAAGCCTCTTGAAAATTCGAAGGTTTGGGAGACCGAGGTTTACTAGAAGGTATCTGGTCCATGGAAGGAGTGGTACGATTTGGTAAAGAAAGGAAAAACTACCACCAACGATATGGTCGGGACCATTTGAAATTCAATCGAGAGCGTGTTGGACCGTGGCCTTATCAGACTTGAGAGTTTACCACCAGGGAGCTCAGTTAGTGTTCACGACAACGTTTCATGTGTCAAATCCTCAAGAAATGTTATTGCAGACCAGTGATGTTCAAGTGCACTTTGGATAGATGAGATTGAATGAAAAGTCTTCGTTTTGTTGAAAGAAGAACCTCTTGAAGAACGTGGAACGAGAAGTAAGAAACTAAAGCGAATGAAGAATCCCATTAGTCAAAGACTCGTTGGACACTCACCGCAAGAGCTGATAACTAACCTGGGAAGAACGAAGGAAGACCAAGTTCCGATAAAATATCCGCCTCTTTTCCTCCGAGAACCCAAGAAACCTTCATCAAATGGTCGCAACTTGACCCGTTTAGGACAAGGCTCATTTTTAAACGGGGAAGGACAGTAAACATTCCCGTATTTTCAGGTTATTTACAATACTAAATTCCTTTCACTATTTATTTTTTTTCTCGTACGCGTTCACTTTTAATTTTAATCGTTAAGCTAAATCGCGTAGACTGAAAATGATCATACAATGTAAACGGGCATTAAACAATTAAATGTTGCATCAAGCCCAAAAAAAGTGCAATATAAAGATTATTATGAGGATAATTAATGACATTTGTTTCATCCTTTATTTTTATCGGCTACGTAAAATGCTTACGTTTTCATAATAAAATGCGTTTTAGGCCAACCCGATAACGTTCAAAACCTAACAACAGCCTTAACGGAATAACCCAACAGATTATACCCAATACCCAAAATAACAAATATAACATCACATATATATACATTATGCCGAAATTCTAAAGATAGAACCAAGACTTTTCAAGTTTAAATAATATCTAGATATTTTAAAGATATTTAAGAAATAAATTCTTACACCTTTATCAACTTGACTTGTTAACCTAACTAGGGTTAGAAAGTAACCATGGTTAGGTTAGGCAAGATATTTTCACTATAAATTTACTCATTGCATGCAAACTCTTCCTTTCCTATAATACATAGACCAAAATCAACAAAAACTACTCTCTTTCTCTCCTCATTATAGCTCACCGGCTCAAAACCCCTAAGCCAAACAAAAATCACACTATGATTTTCTAAGATTATACAAGCATATACACAACACACTTAAGGTATTCTAAGGTGTTTATAAACATTGGTTCATCATTTACAAGTAATAAGAAGAAAAAGGAAAGATTAGGGTTTTGGAAACCTAATCTTAGGGGTTATACACTTGAAAAGCGGGTTTTGAATCTAAACACGGGTTTTTGTAGACATTCAATTTAAACATCCTATACATCATCACTAAGGTTTCCTAACAACTATAATAACTTTTCTTTTCTTATGATTTATATGTGTTACATGTTATAAATATAGCCAATAAATCACCATTATAATGACTTTCTAATTATGTAAAATGAATTATTAATTTTTTATGTTTATAGATTATATGCACTTAATCTTATGTCATATGGACCTCTATATTATGGAAAAAGTAAAAAGAAAAGTATGTTATACCTATTTATTTAAAGTATAAACATGTTTTACGGGTTAAATTAGTGTTTTTATAAAGTTTCATAATCTTCACATGTGAAAAAAAATGATAGCAAAAGGTTAAACTTACAATGAAAAAATTTCTACAAGGACAAAGGATGATATTGAACTTTATATAAATAGTACCACAAGTGTCAAATTGTGTTTTTACGAATTTTTATATAAAACAACTAAGTTAAAAAACATAAAAACAAGGTTTTTAAAAGGTTTTCAACATATAAAAATCTATGGGCTGTGGTAATAAACGGAATTGGACCTTAAGGTTTTTTGATATAATATAATAATATACGACTCATGAACTATTTAAATATGATTAAAGACACTCGAAAAAACCGAAATCTATAACGAAAAAAAAGAAACGTTAAAACGAGTTTTAACGTACTATACAGACAAACATTTAAAAAACTATTTTTAAAAAAAGTTACTATTCAAGTAAAAGCAACTTTTAATTTAAAAACAATCTAAAATATGATATATACTTTTAATAACGAGAACAGTAAACTCAAAGGAACACTAAAAATCGGAGTTAAAACGATATAAGTTAAATCGCGATTACAGTTTAGCGGCTAATGTAAACGACAAACCGAGCTGAATGTGAACATACATATTTAACTATTTCATCCAAGAATCTAAAAACTGAAAACGATAATATTTTTGATCGCTCGTCGTTACTACAAGACGTGGACGTCAAGAAAAAAACGCGAGCAACGCTTAAAACTACCAAATTAGGTCATTTTTACAAAAAGAAAAGGTGATATTGTAAAACATTTTTCACTAACTTTATAATAATAATTATTTTAACTAAAACGATTAGTCTGAATTATGTTATATAGAATATTGATGCTTATCAAAGTGCTATATTACTAGGGAGTTTCATAAAGAGAGGGCCACTTCGGATGGCGATATCGACGATGTTTTGGATTTACGATTTAAAGTAATCCTAACTTCCTCAAACGTCATGTCATGACCCTCTTTAACAATTATGGATAGCGCCGAACGAGAGCACGACGTAACAACTATAGAAGTATTATATTGAATGTTATAAAATTGAAGTACCGGTACTTTATTCGATATAAGATTTAAATAGGTATGGCATCGCACGTTTTGCGTGACATTTTATCCCTGAGATTATTGGACTAATTAATCAGTACCAAGTGATTTCATAGACCTCCCTTTTTACTACTTAAAATTGGTTTTACAAACTCTAAGGGGTGAATTACATACTATATTTTTACTATGGAACACAATTTTTATTCTAAGTGTTTTCAAATGTTTTAAAAACTGTATGCCTATCCATATTAACTGCCTGAATATTATTGCCTAAGATTACCACAATTGCCAATTATTAAGTCCCTACTATAATCATGAACCGTCAAAAGCTTAATTAGTGAGCGCGAGTGATTGTGGATAGATACTACGGGCTAACTGACAAATCCCCCAACTAGAATATGCTGGTCACAAGTTACCAATGGGGTGGCCTTTTAACCTAGAGA
Source organism: Tanacetum coccineum (assembly GCA_026074375.1). Lineage (NCBI taxonomy): Eukaryota > Viridiplantae > Streptophyta > Magnoliopsida > Asterales > Asteraceae > Tanacetum > Tanacetum coccineum. The sequence continues at coordinate 55,665 of BQNB010006571.1, read as the reverse complement.
GAAACGTTTCAGGTTGTTGGCAAAGCATCTAATAACCATTTGTGGGCACAAAACTATTTAAGGCTTCGGTTTCATGAGCCTAGTGCAATAATAAACGTTTTTTGGAACTACTAAAATGTGTTTTTAAAGATTCTAATTAAATTTACATGATCTTGTGGTCCACCAATTTACCAACAAACCTATGAATTTCACACTTCAACCTTTAGTGTTGAACTTTTAGCATGTAAATTTCATGTCCGTAAGTATTGAAGACTGAAGGGAGCCCGTTGGCGGATATAATCAATGAAACGGATTTTCTGTGTTTTAATATATACTAGAAAAATATGGCAACTGTTGTTCTTTCATAAAACGTAAGTCATCTTTTGAGATTTTGTTTAAAATGTATGTTGGGATGTATATGACATCAAAAAAAACTTATGGGAACACCTAGTATTGTAAATTACTCTGATATTTTTGCTAATAAATGAAATACTTATCTTAGAAATTTCCCATTATCCTTGTTGTCATTTCCTATTCTTTTTGGTTAGTACCTTGAGAGTACACCCCGACTGTTCCTATATCTTGTTTGTTGTACTTGAAGTAGCACCCCAATGTTACTATTCCGCTGCTACCTGATTTTGGGGGTTGCTACACTAGGTGAATCTTATTTATTTAATGGTTTTTTAACGTTTTCGTCCGTATTTCTGTTTTCGTCCGTTTTTTCCGTTTTCGTCCATTTTTTACGTTTTCGTTTGTTTTTTTACGTTTTCGTCCGCTTTTTTACGTTTTCGTCCGTTTTTTTTACGATTTCGTTTGTTTTTTTAAGATTTCGTCTGTTTTTTACGTTTTCATCCGTTTTTTACGATTTCGTCATTTTTTTACGATTTCGTCCTTATTTTACGTTTTCGTCTATTTTTTACGTTTTGTCAGTTTTTTTACGTTTCGTCAGTTTTTTTACGATTTCGTCAATTTTTTTACGATTTCGTCCGTTTTTTTCGATTTTGTCTATTTTTTTACGTTTTCATCCGTTTTTTACGCTTTCGCCCGTTTTTTACGTTTTCCCCCGTTTTTTACGTTTTCGTCTGTAATTTTACGTTTTCGTCTATAAAAAATGGACGAAATCGTAAAAAAACAAACAAAATCGTAAAAAAACGAGCGAAATCGCAAAAAAACGGACGAAATCGCAAAAAACGGATGAAATTGTAAAAAAACGGACGAAATCGTAAAAAAAGGACGAAATCGTAAAAAACGGCCGAAATCGTAAAAAACAGACGAAATCGTAAAAAATGACGAAAACGTAAAATACGAGCGAAAACGTAAAAAAACTGTCGAAATCGTAAAAAACAGACGAAAACGTAAAAAAAGTATGTAAGTGTACATAAACATCAAAAAACTTATATAAACGTATAAAACGTAGAAAATAAGAGGAAAATAGATATGAGTGTCATAAAAGGAAAACGGGGAGAACAAAATAAAATTGTTTTCTAGTTTTGTGTATAAAAGGAGAAATATGGATTTTGTGTTTTGTAGAGAATTTTGTTGGAAAACGACGAAATGAACGCGATCTCTATTTTCTTTGTTTTCCACAAAACATTTTGTGAAAAATAAGGGTGTTTTCCTCCAACTAAACGCAGCCTTATAGTTGGCTACATTTCCACCCATGGAAAATAACGTCTAGATGTCTAAAATGTAACCATCCCACATCCAGAATGCTATACATGGGGGCATCACCAACTACAAGGTAAAACTCCAGTTCCTTGAGGCTTAAAACAACAAGCTACATATTTCCAACATATGGCATCACTTGACTGTGATAAGTGATCTCAAGGATACTTCCCACACTTGACTACATTTCCCTTTTACTGATTATTAGAGCTACTAGCTGTAGCCCTTACAATTACTAGCTCTATAAATCAGCAAGAGGCATCATCAAGTGCTGGCATTCCACCATGATCCATCTAATGACATACTCATGGTTAGGACCAAGTAGTCTCATCTTACATGACTCACTATTCCTAGACTCATAAGTATGTCATTATATAAGCATATCAGGACATATCCAAACACCCCTTTTCAGAATGTCCCAACCACAAATGCACGAAACTACCTTTTGAAGACTACTAATTCAATCCAATAGAACAATCTCCATGTATGTTGCAGCTACACCCTCACAACAATACAATGAAAACTATTCATTTTAGATCAGATGTTCATCCAGTGACAATAATAGTTGTCGCAAAATAAAATGAGCGACTCTAGTCTCGTCATAAGCCAGTGACGACCTTTTGCTTTTTGCCTCCTAGTAAGTTTTTAAAAAAGGAAAATAACAAAAAGATAGCACAAGTCACACCAATATAGTTGATGAACCTTGCCGAAAATAAAAATGTCCGTATCCCACCACTCTAATTCTAATAGAAAAAGCAAGCGCACCATTGGGTGGTGTGGTCCGGCCAATTGATTCCTTTCTTATTGTTCTCTATTAAAATATTGCAAACGTTAATTATGGGTTTAAAACAAAATTTGAATTTTGTCAGATTTGTTGACCGGTTCCGAAGCTTTGGCTATAAAAGAAGTACGTATCAAGTCATATTATTTGCTGAACCCCCAAAGATGTTTCCATTGGAGTCATTTAAACTTATGCAGCAAGGTGGTGCTTCAAAACCCATGGAGGCAACTATACCTTTATGACTCTTATATGAAAATGGAGACTATCGGTAATTAGCCTTTATTTATATTGTTTTGCTAGTTCAATATTAATCGCCGTTAGAATAAATTATAATAAGTAACAAACAATTAGTAAAAATAATTTCAGTGTAATACTTTCATTAGTTATTATAAAATATCATTTTTAGATTTTTGTAGTTATATGATTTTATGATGTCGACCATTATGGATGTTGTTAACGCGGGTTTGTGAACCGTAGGTTCTGAAAATGTTATCAAGGATACGATACAGAAAACACTTCAGCAATTTGCTCCCCATGACGAACAATATCTAATTCAATTCTGGTCGCCTTGTAAATTTGGGAAACACGTGTTACTAAAAACGATAGATGAACCTTTTTTCTTTGATATAGCGAACGACGGGCTATGTAATTACAGGAGGGAATCCGAGCTTATTATGTTTGCAGTGGACGACACATGTAATGAAGAAGACCTTAATCCTGTTGTACGAGTTTTTAAGCGAAGATTGCCAGAGTGGACCTCTAATATAACTAAACATGGATATCTTATTTTGCCTGTGTTCGATTCCTTTACCATGTTATGTGTGGGTGTACTTGAAATCGTCACAACCACAAAATATACTGATTTTGCATATGAGGTTCAGCAACTTCACCGCATCCTTAAGGTTTCCGTCTAATCTCTTAATACTTAGATTCATATATTGTCTTGAGGCTCCTGTTTGTGCATCTGCTTTTGTCTTTCCTTTTGCTAGATTCTAGTTTTCATCGTAACTGGTTTATGTTCGTTGTTTTTATGTTAGTTACCAAATCTAGAATTTATCATATCTTTGTTTCATAGTTTGAACTGCACAATCTACATTATATTCATTTTTTAAGCCATTATATTCAAAAGTATTTTTGAAATGATTTGGTCCAGTTAGTAAATAGGACAACACACAGTTAATCTATGACCTCCATTGATCTAATCTATTCTAGAAAGTTGCTTAATTAAATTAATGACAAATAATTGAAGGTGTTAAATTAAATAGTCGTGATAGGTAAGAGTTTTCTAATTTTCATCTTGGAAGAAAGGCATAAAAGTCAAAGACAATACCAATTGCTAAAAATGTCATAAACCAGTTTCACATTTCTTAAGTTTTTATATTGTTTGTTTTTACCATGCAGGAAACAAACCTGAAATCACCACAAGCATTTGTTGGGCCTATATCTAATGTGAGTTCAGGGTAGTGATTACAATTATTAATCACATTAGTATCTTTTTATTCAATAGTTCTAACTACTAGGAAAAAATGTTTTTACACACAGGTTAATGAACAAGATAGGATCACCCGGATTTTGAAAGATATTTGCGACACTCACAAGTTACCATTTGCTCAAACCTGGACAGTGTCCTTGTTAACAAGCTTTGTGGTCACAGGGAGAAGTATAAACAAGACATGCAGTAGCTTTAGCTCTAGCTGTATAGGAAAAACATGTATGTCAACAAATGAACTTCCATTTAATGTTCAGGACAATCGCTATGTGCATTTTCGTGAAGCTTGCAGTTTACATCACTTACCTAAAGCACGCGGTGTTGTTGGGAGGGCATTGTCGTCTCATGGTTCGTGCTTTTGTGGAGATGTAACCAAACTAGATGAAGAGGAGTATCCATTGGTTCACATGGCACGCGCAGCTGACTTTACTAGCTGCTTTGCTATATACTTGCGTAGCATTGAGCATGATGCTGAATATGTGTTAGAATTTTTTCTACCCGTTGATATGAAAGAAAGCGCAGACCTACAAAACTTGGTGCAAAACTTAAAGCTGCATTTTACGTTTTCTTCTGGGTTTGAATTGGGCGACCTATTCAACACCACATTTATCGGAGTGTCTACTGAGGTCAGTAAACTGTCATCAGCAATACAGCCTGATATAATCCGTACATCCTTGACAGCAGAACTAGTAGAGCTTGATCTTCTGCCAGAAGGGGAAACTAGCGCACAAATTGATTACATAAATGCTCAAGATGAACGTGACTCTGCCAATGATTACTACAACTTCAAGGCGAGTCCTATTATGGAGAATAGAATAAGTGTAGAGGAAGGATACGGTTCTGTGGAAAAAAAGCTCTCTGTTAAATCAGGGAGAAAGCGAAAACTTCAGTCGTTTACTCTAGAGAAGCTCCAACAGTATTTTAGAATGCCATTAGGTGATGCTTCCAGGAGTCTTGGCGGTGAGTGGTACATATGCTTGTTTTGGTTCAAAGTTTGAATGTTATTATTAGTATTTATAGCTATTGTTATTACAGAGTATAATTTACTTTGGCATTTCATCCCTGCTGCGAGTAACAAGGATGCCTGTCTAGTTTCCCTGCTTCCTGCCTCTGTTCTTGAATCTTGCAGGGCCTTTCATTATTTAGCTGCTCCAATATTGCAGACGAAGCTAATTTCACCAGTTCATTTAAAAGCCAAGGCAAAGGACTGAATACATCCATTACATTGGCAGCAATATGGTAATCTAGTTTACGGATTATTTGTGGAAGCAAAAAGTTCTGAGTATATGAAACAGCTAGCAAGCATCTCAGTTACTCGCAGCAGAGATCATATTTCCTTATTTTAATTATCAACAATTAGCATATTCCCTTGTGTCAATGCAAACTCATATATCATCATATACCTGTTTTGAAACATGATCATTATCACTTTTCAGTCGTTGTTACCTCTAAGACAGCAAATCAGTTCTTATTTGATTCTTATTTTGCCCTTTATAGTTAGCCGGTCTACCCTGAAACGTGTTTGCCGTGATCTTGGAATACACACTTGGCCATTGCCACCTCGCAAAAAGAAATTTGCCCCTTTTGGTATATACACTGCTGCGTTACTGCTGGTAGGGCTTAAGAGGTGGAGTTGTTCAAGTAATCATCATGGAGTTTCACCTACGTGGTGGACTTGTGACAAACATAAAGATTTTGTTTCAAAATCAAAGATGTCAAGAGAAGCAAATGACTCCACAGGGGTTACAAGTCCGTTAACTATTCTTCCTATAGCTGAGCCTGCTTGTCCAACACCTTCTACTTCCAAGCCCCCACAAGAACAGTTTGGTATATATGAGGCAGCATTTTTATTGATGGGTTTAAAACGCTGGAGAAAGAGGTCTGCAGTAATGCGCACACTTCCCTACAATGATAGCCTTGCTATTGGCATGCTTTCAAATACTATTGATACGTTTCATGCATTTTCAAAGCAAGATGTTGGCCTTTTCTTGCATACAAAGAAGGTGACAGTGAAGGCAACTTTTGATCATGATACCGTAAAGTTTCAGTTCCCTATTTCATCTGGACTTCTCCAGCTGAAAACCCAAGTGGCAGAAAGGATTAGGCTAGAAAGCACAAGATTTGATCTAAAATATAGGGATGAAGACGATGATCTGATACTCATTGCTTGTGATGCTGACTTACGCAACCTTATGCCACTTTCAGCGACCTCAGGTAGCAACATCACTCTTAAATTATTCGTTGAGATGGTTCATGATAAAAAAATCTAATAATGGTAAACCACGATAAAATCATTTTATTATAAAATCAACATGTTTTAATTAAGTTATTTATTGTATATATTCTTTTGTAATCTTGTCGATAGTATACTGTATATTGTATGTGTGTAATCTTGTCGTGTTCTCAAATGTTTATGACAATTTAGATTCAACTTATAGTCACACATATTTTAAGACCTTTATCAATTTGTATCTCCTAGCTTGTTCTTTGATGGAAATAGAATTTTCAGCTATTTGAGAAAAAAGATTTAAAAAAACAAAAAACAAAAATAAAAAGTCTTACCTTACAATATATAAGCTCATAAAAGTCATACTTGATGCAATTGATGGGTAGTATAGCGTCGGGTCATGATCTTACCTTTAAATCAATCAAGTAATACTTGGACAAAATTGATAATAAGGTCACACATAAAGTTCAACGCTTTGAAAAAGAGACTTTCATTCCACGAGATTACAATTCGTCCTTTGGTCCCAAAAATTCAAGACCGTCTTCACAATAAAGACTTTAGAGCCTTTACTCTCGCGCTGCAATCTAGAAAATTCACTTCTGACGAAGGGAGATTTTTAATTTAACGATTGCGCATGCAATCGCTAAAAGTCCGTTAAACGACAAAAAAATTCATGGTCTCGTCTTTGATTAAAACCTTTAGGGCACGTTTGGTAGAGAGAATTTCAAAGATTAAAAATAAAGCAGAGAATTGAATTTCTTAAAAATGAAATCTAGTGAGAAAGTTTAATGAATTTCATTGTTTGGTAGCGTCGAAGATTTGATAAAAAAATAATCATGCAAATCTTTTTTCCTTAAAAAAAAATTAAATAGAAAAATAAATAAATAAACAAATAATAATAATAAGAAATATTATTATTATTATTATAATAAACAAGGTTTTTAGCCTGCGCTTCGCTGCGGAGCGCAGGGGTATTTTTTTAGCCCGCGCTTCGCTGCGGAGCGCAGGGGTATTTTTTGTTTGGTCGAACAGAGCAATGTGTTTCGTTCCACGAAACTATAATAGAATCTGAAAAATGATACATCAAGTGGGCTACGGTGTAATGAAGTTAAAGCAACAGGAAAAACTAATACTGGTAAGACAAATGTTGCAACACAAAAGTTGTAGATAAAAGTTCAGTGTTTGCGGCTGGTTAGTCCATCGAGAGCTGAAAGTTACAGTTATATTAACATGGTGATTACAAATGATAGGTAGAGGGATATGTTTTTGTTTCGACACACAGCTTCATTTTTTCATCTTAGCCTGTCTTTGGAAACAAAATGTCACTTGTAGCTCCACTTTGGTTTGTCTTTTTCAATTGGAATCTGTAAAAGAAGAAAAAAAGAAATCAAAATGTTGATATTGGTAACAAAGCTAGTGCATACTTTTGTTTTCAGAAGCGACAATACAATATCAGGAAGTCATTTACTAACAGTGTGTATTGTTTATCGTGTTTTGTCTTATAAAAGTAAAGCTTACATAAACCTGTTTCTACGAACACAAACCGTAAAACATATATGTGAAAAAAAGCAACCAGAGGAGTGCCCTGCTAGTTGAGTAACTGGCTAAAGAAAACCATTTATAAAAAGACAAAGGAAAGTGTGGCAATAACAACAATCGAAAACTAATATGCAGAACAGAAGAAAATCGACGACGATAATGCATCTTAAAAGCTCGTATGATCCCCGCGTCACAAGGTTGAATTTTTGAAGTTGTTTTTGGTGGCAAAAAAAATAATTCAACATTTCGTAACCCTTCAATAATTTTTGGATGAGCAAGACTTCTATAAAATCTTCCAACCATTTGTATATTATAAATTAATAAAATATTAATTAATATATAAATTAATAATTATTAATTTATCGATTAATTAATAACTCTTTTAATTAATAAATTTTGGTGGTCCCAAGTGTATTATTTTATAGAGTTTCTACTGTAGTTAGAAAAAAAAATTAACAACGACATTATGATAAACAGAATCAGAATGTCAGCATTTTCATAAAGAAAAAAGGAATTTCAACACAACAAAATGGTGGTGTTTTACTTTCAAGTCTTGAGGTTTTTATGTATCTTTTTTTCCCTCAGCTATTCCCCAACCTAAACAAAGTGGTTTTCTTGCTCATTATTTCTGGGTTTAATATCTACGCAAAAAAGCTTATCCAAAATCTATACAAACTGAAAGTTCCCTAATTTGTGTTGTAGTTTTTGAAAGTATACTCCTTTTTGGGGGTAAACCAAAAACTAATAACCGCACAGATTCTATGGAGAAATTATACCTTCTGTTTATATGGTTCACTTGTAGCAACAATAAGAAGTTCTGCAGTTTCCTCGCCAAAAACACGAAACATGCTAGCTGTGACAAACTTAGACCTACAAATGCAGCAAAATATTTATTAAAAAATGTCGCTACAAAAGTTTAAGAAATTAGAAAGGAGTGATTTTGAAAAGCAAAAAAATAAATACAAAATGAGAAGTGTGGCTTACTTAATTGTTAGCATCGCAGTGCATACTCTTGAAAATTCAAATGATTCCCCAATATTGTTCATGTACGTGTGTTTCCTTGAATAAGCTTCAGGGTGCACTTGACTGCTCAACTGGTTTCTTGTGACCCTGCTTTTGTCTTCCGACAACTCAAAGACGACTCAAATGCAGATGATGGTTCAGCAGAACCTAAAACAGAGCAACAAAGAGTAAGCAAATACCGAAAACAATATATTGCAGGCTAAAATGTGTTAAATGAAAATCGATTTCAAAGAAAGAAGCTTATCACCCAAACAAATATGATAAGCAGTACGTAAGACGGTCTTCTGCCTGTGTAAAACACATCTGTAATAAAACATCATAAAAATCCCACGAAGCTTTGAAGTCGACAGAATTGTTCTGGAGGCTCAGAGAGACAAGGGACTGGAAAAAAAGGATACGTCCGCCATGGCTGCAAGTGCAGTAACTTTCCCCGCCAAAATGCGAAGAATCTCAGTTTTAACCCCCCGTCGTGCAAGACTCATCACAACCAATATCTGTGTTTATAAGCCAAGCCAGTTGTTGGTCAGCATCAACAAAGCATAGACAAAGGGTATCCGACCCGCTATGGGTGCAAACACCAAGCTCATGGTGCTGCCCCACCAGGGTACGGGTTACTTTCACCTATTATGATCAAGAACAAATAAGCTGCCATATGATAACCAAAGCAAGAGCCAAATGCAACCAAACAACAAACCAATCATCAGAACATCGCATTATAAATAGGCGCAAAACACGTTTGTCAAAACATGGGATCAAACTTGCAAGTGCAAACCAATAATCAGAACATCGCATTATAAACAGGCGCAGAACACGCTTGTCAAAACATGGGATCAAACCTGCAAGTGCGGGGAGGGAATAAAAGAGTATGCGACCAGCCATGGCTGCAGGCACGAAGTCGTGCTGCCCATCAGCACGAAGAATATTTGGCCCTTCAAGAATGTATCATGTTGGGAATTCCAACAATTTGTTTAATCGATACAAATTGCGACCCTGATCTCGCGGAAGCTACCGCAACTCAAATAAAAAATGAATTAAGGAATAAGACATTAGCAATCGGCCCGCGAAGACAGCCATTCAGAAAGGTTCTCGAGATTATCAATCCAAGATGCGGGTCGATTTCACCCCCACAACCCACAATGGATTCATCACACACCGTGGCTGCAAACACCACTCGCATGGTGTTGCCCAGCCAATGGACCAAGTTAGTTTTCGAAATGGGAAATGAAAACGCGAATGTATGGTCCTGTTATATATATATTCAGTATCTTACATTTCAGCCTTACAAAAAGAACATACTACATCACAAAGGAAATAAGCAACCAAACTACACATTTGACTCAACAAACAAATAAACAATCAAACAAACAAACAAAACGGTATGATTTTCATAAAGTTTTAATTAGATGACGTGAAATATTTTGAAGCGTCGGGTGTAAAAAAACGACTAAGATAATCATATCAACGTGTGATTTTTTTAAACGGTATAGTTTTGAAACAATCTTATTAAACTAAAGAGTATTTATCATGTCAACCCATCTTGTCAATCTGATCTAACAACATAACGGGGTTGCATACGGCTACTTTCTGAAGTCAAAACACAATGAACATAAAGTCAAACTTATGACTATACAGATCATGAATATCACTTCGCTCACACTTAGTAAACTACAATCTTTAGCAACATAGATACAAATAATCGAAATTTATATATATCGGATTCCCACAACCATATCTCAGAATTTCAAGATTGTCATAACAAATTAAACGAACAAATCCACCTGAAAAGTTACAACAGTTACTTGATATATCATTCACTCCTTTTGGTCTGTATATTGATTCTCACTAACAAAAAAATTCCAGCATTCATTTTTATATACATATGATCAAAATAAAGATATCCAAAATTATGCAAACTTAAATAATACAGTAACAATTCAAAATCCAAACAGGAAAAACATCATATACCTAAACTACATTACACAATTATTCCTATTACGACACATCTAAGCTGAAACAAATGACCCAAAATTCTTCAAGAAACTTAAAACATATATGCAACTTTAGTTCAGCTACTCTTATGTCTCAACAGCAAAACCATAATAACTTCAATTCTATGTATATTTTAAGTAAGGACCCCCCTCCCCCCTCCTCCATATTCCATACTTACTCTCAAAGGCTACAAAACAACTCAAACACTAAAGCCTAAATTTTTTAGCTAAGAGAAAAACCAAAAAAAGCTCATAAGCCAGAAAAAAAAGTTTAAACAAACACCCTCTTCAGAAAAGATAAAACATAATTTTTCAAGATAGTCTCAATTGCATTTATATTTACAAAATAAGCAAAAGAGAAGTTCATGTCATGAGCATCGATCTAATCTCATAGTTAAGTCTCTTGCTTTGTATTAGTGAGTAATATAGAGATTAATATGAAACGGGTGTAACCTATGAGTATTCCTGGGATTGTAGTTCAATCGGTGAGCGCACAACTACCCATCTATCATCACCAACGTCACCAACCAACCACCAACGCCACACACCATGAACGGCGGAAACGAAGAAGTTGGTGGCATCGAAGAGTGCGTATGATTTCGTTTTTAGAGAGAGAGTGACATGAGTTTCTGAGATCCATTTCATGGTGGAATTATTAGAACACCACTTTGGTTTGACGGATAAAGAATGGGAGAGAGAGAGAGAGAGAGAGAGAGAGAGAGAGAGAGAAAAAGAGAGAGAGAGAGAAACGGTGGGCAGTTGAAGAATGCTCTTTCAGTTAATTTTCCCATATTCAAAAACTTAAAGTCGGCCTAAACATGTAGATTTTGAAGAGTTCATATGTAAAAGCAACATTTTAGCTGGTATATTTTGAAGAGTTCATACCTGTCGAAGCTTTTTAAGTAGCTACCCCCAAACCGCCCGAACGCCGCTAATCTCCCAAAAAGCTTGATCCAGATTGTCTCTATAGCCTGCTTCACACACCAACGAATACATAATAAACATACAATTATGTCTCATTATGTTGAAGTATTAAAGCCCAAAAGTAAGCTGGAAATAAACAGACATGATAAGCCAATCAGAGGTCGAAAAATGCTTTTCTTTGCTCCATTGTGATGGACATACCCGGTATGTATAACAATACCAAATGAGGCTCAGATTTATGAATATAGTACCGGTACCAAACACCCGACACGGCTACAATCACACACTTGGTGTGACTGCGTAGCCAAGTTACAGGTCTAGGTAAACTACGTGTACTAAACAGAACACTATCATCATCGCCTACAACATTTTATCTAATATTATGGGCATACATATCCTTTTTCACAGATCAATATGGCTTTCAACAGAAACTTCATAAGTACCAACGTACGGGTTACTTTCACCCACCATGATCAATAAGAAATAAGCTTGAGCTAACCTGGCCATTGCTTTTGAATTATCACAAATGCTGAAAATACCACTCATTTTCAGTGATCGACTTATTCAACAGTATTTTCACAATAAGGAATAAGCTTACTTGAGCCTACAAATGATGAAAATACCGTAAATGCCAATTGCTGAAAATATCACCTTGCTGAATAAGAAATAAGCTTTTCCTGCGTACACGTTCGTGGAAGTTGCTGAGGCGAGAGATTCTCGTACTCAACCATCCGTCCACCCTGAGCAGCAAGAGCAAAATCAAGGGTCTCAGCAGGCTCATACAATTTTAACGTGGAATTTTTTTTACCAAAATAGGTAAACTAAATTTCCCCCCAATTTATCACACCTAAAAGAACAACTCTTATAGCAACCATTAACTGAATCACACATAGAAACCCCAAGAATCACAAATGGAGTTTTTTCTGCATTATACCTTATATATTAACCATGAAGATCATTCCCCCGAGGTGCTCTTAATGCATTCATTAAACACCCCCGCCAACCCGATTCAGGCCCCCCGACCTGCTAAAAGTTGGGTGACCTTCAATGTTTTGACCCGCGTGACATTTAATGTTTTACCTGAATACCCATCCTTAGAAAACACACGTATATACATACTTGTTCTTCTCTAACAAAACACACACAAAACCTACCACCCATTAAAATACCGCAAATGCCGATTGCTGAAAATACCAGCATGCTCAATAAAAATATAGCTTTATCCTTGTACGCGTCGTGAGGTGCTTGAGGCGAGAGATTCTTACCACACAAGCTATCCATCACCCTACGCAGTAAGAGCAAAACCAAGGGTCTCAGCAGCCTCATATAATTTTTACGTGCTAAAAAATTACCAAAATAGGTAAACTAAATTTCCCCCCAACTTATCACACCTAAAAGAACAACTCTTATAGCAACCATTAATTGAATCACATATAGAAACCCCAAGAATCACAAATGGAGTTTTTTTGTATTTAATCAACAAAAACAAAAACCAAGAATGGGCCAACATAAAATTAAATCAAAATTACTAACCCCAGAACCAAAAAATCTCATTCAAGAACCAAACCTGAACAATCATGAAAACCCCACAATAAAATTGTCACAACCCTACAATAAAATCAGCGTATGCAATCATATTATGAAGCATAGAACCAATCAACTCAACATAACGAACCCCAAAACCCCCCAAGATTTTTGTCGATTAATATGATTTAGGGCCAACAATTTTTTATTTTTTTTTAAAACTAATTGGGCCGGCCCAAATTTTTTGGCCCAGGACTGTAGCTACGATGCTTAAAATGAATAGTAAGTCAACCCTTCTCAAATGATTTATTTTATTATTTTATATTTTTTTTGCGAATTTATTTTTTTGGTCTCATGTTGTAAAATAACACTGTTTAAGTCAATTCGAAAATGTTACCGCGGGTATTTTTTTATCTGAATGCGTCGGTACTTTTGTAACATTTTTTTCCTCCCTATTTTGTGCCAACAATTTTTTTTTTTTTTTTTTTTAAAAAAAACTAATTGGGCCGGCCCAAATTTTTTGGCTAAATTTTTTGGCCCAGCACTGTAGCTACAGTGCTTAAATGAACAGTAAGTCAACCCTTCTCTATTGATTATATATATAATAGAATTTTCAGCTATTTGAGAAAAAAGATTTAAAAAAACATAAAACAAAAATAAAAAGTCTTACCTTACAATATATAAGCTCATAAAAGTCATACTTGATGCAATTGATGGGTAGTATAGCGTCGGGTCATGATCTTACCTTTAAATCAATCAAGTAATACTTGGACAAAATTGATAATAAGGTCACACATAAAGTTCAACGCTTTGAAAAAGAGACTTTCATTCCACGAGATTACAATTCGTCCTTCATTGCTTTGGTCCCAAAAATTCAAGACCGTCTTCACAATAAAGACTTTAGAGCCTTTACTCTCGCGCTGCAATCTAGAAAATTCACTTCTGACATTTAACGATTGCGCATGCAATCGCTAAAAGTCCGTTAAACAACAAAAAAATTCATGGTCTCGTCTTTGATTAAAACCTTTAGTGATGACTAAGATTTGCTAGAAGACAAAAGTAGTCCATTTAAAATTTTAAGTTTAGTGACGACCAAACTTTTAGTCACGCTCGACATTTCAGTTTCCGCCAAAGCTATAGCGACGACACATGACGACACATAGTCGCTATAGGTTTTAGTTACTTAATTTAGTTATTTAAATAGATTAAAATTAATTATAAATGATTAGCTAAATAAATTTAAGATGATTTAAATACTCCGTAATAACTTAGTAAATTAATTTTTTTGAATAAATTTAAATTAATTCTACATAATTTAAATTAATTCTAAATAATTTCAAAATGATGTAAATTAATTATAAGTGATTGTTTTAATCAAGGTTGATGAAAAAAAGTCGACATGGTCTTTATAAACAGGTTTTTGCCATGTTGACAGAATCAAGAGATGAGTATTAGTCGATATATTTTGTATTGTGTCGTAATTAGTTTGTAATGGCCCATGTGCATGTATTTGGCCTAGCTCATACTCTAGAATATTCCTTTGTAGCTACAAATATTTGGTGTTTGTGATAATGAGATTCAAGAAAAATATTATCCTCCAATATGGTATCACAGCCATAGTCTCTTTTCTCCTAAAACTTCTCTAAAACCTTCGACTTCTTCTACCCCTCCCCTATCTTCTGTCGTACCTCCTTCATTCCCTCCAAAACCCTAATTACTAATCGGCACAATGGCCGTAGAAGACAACCTTCCACCACCACCAACTACAACCGATAAAATCATCCCATTCAGCATCCCTAACAAAGTCCCTATCAAATTAGACCTTGAAAAACATAATTATAACTCCTGGAGTTCTTTTTCTCTCATTCACCTTGGGAGTCTTGGGCTTAAATCCCATGTAGAAACTGACACCGCCTCTACTAATCCCGAATGGTGTCAACTTGATGATCTCATCAAGATGTGGATCCTCGGATCCTTATGTGATTCTCTTCAAGAACAAGTGGTTACCACCCCGGGTAAAGCAAAAGCCTTATGGGATCATCTCAAAGATCTCTTTCATAACAATAAGGACGATAGGGCCATCAACCTTGACAATGAACTCTGATCCGTCAAGATTGGAAAGATGTCGGTTAATGAGTATTATACTAAAATTAAGTCTATGGAAAATAGCTTAAGAACCTTGATTG